>JBCEWC010015087.1:0-13962 GCA_038996855.1 Solanum aculeatissimum
TTTTTACTAATTACAAATATTTAATTTTCTTCGAATTTCTATTTGGTTTTTTGAACCCGCAACCCGCCCCGCCCCGCCCCGCATTAGTCTTAAAAATAGTTAATTCAACCCGCTCCGCGTTCGCCCCGCCCCACATAGCTCTAAACCCGCCTTGCATCCGCCCCACACTGCCCCGTTGCCATCCCTAGGTGGGAGTGCTTCACTCTTTACTAGAGGTATCAGGTTCGAGCTCTGGGAATAGAAAAAATCATGTTGGGAGCGCCACCCTCGAATGAGCCTGCTGTGCACGATCCAGATTTAGTCGGGGCTCCGGACACCAAACGGAAAACCAAAATATATATATATATATATATATATATATATATAACTAGTTTTTAAATTTTTGTTTTTTTTTTCCTATTCATGCATTGGTATCTTTTAGAAACAGAATAAAACATGTTTAATTATATTTTATACACAAAATATTATTATCACACAATAATGGACATATTGCATACATGTACATTTGCAATTCCATTAATTTTAACCTTATGGAATATTATTAATGTGAAAGTGGAAGGGTCAAATTGTTCATTCTTCTTTTATAAAATCTTTGATGATTTGATTAGAATATAATCCATATCTTTTCTATCAAAAATTGTTGAGAATCAATATAATCAACTATATATACGCACGGTAACAGAGTCAGAATTTTCTTTAATGAGTTTAAAATTTTAAGAAGTAGACACACGAACTAATCAAAGTAAGGTTTGATATTTATTATATATACATTAAAATAAATATTTTTACTATATACCAAATAATATAATTTTTTGTTAATTAGTATGTAATACGGTCACAAGGAATTAGATTCACAAAACCTAGTTAAGTTAATTTGAATTTATGTTAATTAACATCATAAGTAAACTGATAAACTAAACCATTAATATATAAAATCGAGCCGAATCAAACCGATCTATGCACACTTCTATTCAACCTAGCAATAAGAAAATTAAGATATTTTTGCTCTTTTTTAAGATTTGATCCAAAGGAATAAAAAGAATAATTTATTAGTATTAATGTTTTTTTTTAAAAACATGTACATATATATAAATTTAATTTAAAACCTAATCCATTATACATAGCTACTGAAAGATTTGGGTGGATAAGATTCCATAGATTTATTATATTTTTTCTACCCTAACCAAATTTACAAGTTAATAAAATATTTTTCAAGGAACTTGTTTCTCAGAGAAAAAAAATATATTTTTCAAAATTATTAACAATTCTAACATGAAAAAATTGAAAATTATTTTCTACGAAATATAGTCCATAATAAATCTATGGAAAAATAACATAACTAGACAAACATCTCGCCTCACTCCTCTCTCTCTCTGCAATTTCTTGCCAAATATACAATTACATATGTATATCAGATGCATATATACAATTATTTTGATAGATATACATAGTCAATTCACAGACATACATATACAATTCGCCTCTCTGCCCTCTCTCGCTCGCCTCTCTCCTCCCTCTCTCAATATCGCTTGCCAAATATACAAATACATATGTATATTAGTTATACATATACAATTATTTGACAGATATACACATACAATTTGACAAATATACATGTACACTTCGTCTCTCTCCTCCCTCTCTCGATCTTGCTCGCCTCTCTTCTCCCCTTCAGGTCATATAGCCGAGGTTATATAATGTAATTATGTAAAATATAGTTATTTGACCATATTAAGTTTCAAGCCTAGACTATTTATGAAAATTCCCCATCTATCCTATTGGGAGAATCGCACGGGTACCCATTAGCCTCAAAATAAACTTTACATATATACATGTGTATATCTCAAAGAAACATTATATATTTTTATAAAGAACACATATATACGAGCGAAAACATATTAAATTTTAACAAATATTATATATCGAATTCTACAATCTTAAAGGCACAATGAGTTTATTAGCAAGAATTATAGAGATATTTGATATCAAGATCAAGATCAAGATCAAGACTATAACCTTAATAACGTAACATCTCCAATCAAATGCATAGTAAATTCAATTTCAAATTCTAAATCGAAACAATCCACCTAATCCCTTCAACTAAACGGCCTCTAATAGTTATACCAATCAACTTTAAACCCTAAATATCTGTGTCTGCTCAGAACAATCACATCAACTATTTAATTCAGTCTTTTATGTGTATGAGTCAACCCCATATGGATCCAACATGGTGGTTTGCTTCAAAGTCAGGTAAAATTTTGTTTCTATATGTAGTTGACTTTTTAATTTTGAGAGTCCCCATGATGATGATTCTTGGAGAGGCCCTATAATGTGGGGGTGGTTCTTTGGGGATGGTGACTTGTTTGTATTGTTTTTTTAAGGATAGACAAAATATGGGTTGACTGAACATGAATGGTGGAGCTGTTAAAAAATAATAATGCCAAAAAAAATTAAAATTTTATAATTTTTATAATAGCAAAATTCCAAATAGTCCGTGAACAAATCTTGGTGGAATTTTTCACAAAAGTCAACCCTTTTTTTTGGCCATTAAATTAATTTTTGGTCACTATATAGTGTGATGGGAACCAATCAAGTTTGAAGGGTTGATGTTGTTTAGTGTACAAAGAATTCATTGCACAACAAATCTAGTTTCTTCTAGTTAAATTGGGGGTGGGGGTAAATTTATACTTTATTTGGATGGTTGTTATGTATTATTTCATAATGTACTGTGTCTTGTTGTATCGTACTGTATTATTTCAATGACTACAATGTTTGGATAGATTATATTGTTCTCCGTCGTCACATAATGTTATACATCCATAACTTGAATGGTAAACTTACAAGAAATTGTAGGATATGTGGTAGATACCATGAAAAGATAGGGTAAATGATAAAGTAGAATTATTAAATAAATAAAGTCAAAAAATGAGAAGAAAGTAACGACGCAATCACACCAATCGGTCGTTACACAAAATGGGTCTTTTCATCGTTACCTAACAATGAAATTAAACGATATGATACAATGAAATTTAAGTAACAATCAAAACAAATATTGTATCTAAACTAACAATACAATGGGTAACAACCATCCAAACAAGGGGTTAGTTAATTACTTGGGGATATGAATGTTAAATGTCATGGCGTAAAAAGTCTGATTTAATTTTATTAAAATTAAAACGTCTGAATCTAGATATGTATCAGAATATTAAGATCTAGATAACTGAATCTGAATATTGAGATAGTATATTGACATATGAATATTTAAAAATTAAGATTGTTTTGATTTCCTAATATTTGAATGTAAAATAATAAATATATAATTTTAATAAAATACTAATATCACTAAAATATTATTTTAATAAAAAATATACTAGGAATGACTAGCGTCTGAGTGTCATCGATTGGAGATGGTATTGGTCCTGGATAGGTGCAAGTGGTGATCGGGCTAGCATGCGTAAATCACCGCCGTTTGCAACGGCTCATTATCCAAGAAAAAGGGATTAAAAAAGCTTATAGGCCAATTTATCGTTGGGTTCATGATTTACTGATCAGAGGCCCAATTCATACTTCTCCCTTTCTTGATCTCGCTCATCTCTCTTTTCACTTTTTTGCTCTCTCGATCTTGTTTGTTTCTCTCCTCTTAATATGTATTCATATTCTCCTAGTCCTATACCATGGTCCATTGATATGAGCTATGGAAATGGTTAGGGTAGGATCAATCATCTGATCTGTCCTTAATCTAAAGGTCTGATAAGACTAGTTGGTATGGGTATATGGGATCATTTGCACAAATTCTTGGAGTGGTTTTAAATTTTGCCTTCAAATTTGATGGCCTTTTTCTACTTTGATATATGATGCTCGAGACGAGGGTTCATCGGATACATTCTTTCTACCTTCACAATCTATTTTCCTCATACTCGCTTTTAAGATCTCATTAGGTATATTGTTGTTGTTGTAAATTTGATGTTCTTTAATATTTGTACTACGTCTTATGCTAATAACAAATAATTTTTGCTCAACGGAAATGTCTTAAAAGGCATAACAAGATATGCCCCTTAATTCCTACCGAATTTATATTGGTCAAGACAAAAATTCAGTTCATCAAAACCCACAAATTATGTCGTAAAAGGCATAACTTAGTTCCTACAAACATATGCCTACCGAGGCAAAAGTTCCACTTAAGAACCCATAAGTTATGTTGCAGGAGACTTAACTTATTCTTACAAAACTTGTGTGCCAAACAAGACAAAAAATCTCTAAACTTATGCCGAGTAAATAGATAACTACATAACTTATGCCGAATAACTTAATTCCTATAAAAACTTATGTCGAACGAAAAAAAAGTTATGTAAACTTATGCTGAGTGAATATTTTCACTAAATGAGCAACACTAGCTAAAAGGTCACACTTGAGTGCCTATTGGATCCATCTAAAGTTGGAGAACATAAATGTTAGTCGAAGCACATATATCTGACTAATCAATTACAAGTTCCAAACAAAAAGGTCACTGCTTCCATGTTTAGCTGCAGACTGACTTCCTATTTCCTAAAGATCAATGTACGCGACAATAATAACATACCAATATAATTTCACAAGTGAAGTCCGAAACAGAAGGGGGTGTACACAGACCACTTCTACCTTCATGGGGTCAATGTACACAAATATCAATGTACTTCAGTCCCTTCTTTCATGCTGGTGGTGTCTTGTCCAAGGTAACTGTCTTATTCCACATTATTGCAGAAGAATATATGCATGTAGAACTATTTTTCTTGGTAAAATCAGAGAAGCAGAACAAGTTGAACATAGAAAACTATCTTCTTCAATACAAGTGGCAAATATTGTCCACATTTTATACAACATTTACTTTGTCAACAAGAATAACAATGAGATTCAGATTTGTATTGCATGTAAAATGATACAACAAAACAAACAAAGGACTTGGAAGGATTACTCAGCTCCAAAATTCCCGGTTCCTGATGGAAACTTGATTATCCACTTGAGAGTTGTTCTCGAGAGTCCACTTCTCGAAACTGCAGTCGATAAAGTCATAGTAGCCACCGTGAATTAAGAGCTCCCCTTTATTCACCTTCTCCTTAATCCATGGGTATGTAAGCAGATTCATCAATGAGCGGTTGATCGATTCCTGGACACAGAAAAGATGTGCATTGCTTCAATACTTGGGATATCACATGCATACATAGCAAATTTAAAGTTACAATGTATAACTGTTATTTCAAGAATCAGATTAGGGCATTAGGCTACCCATTCGAACTATGATGTACACAAAATCCAGCAGACTTGCAAAAGCATGAACACACTGCTTATTTTGATGACACTAAGAACTAAGAAGTGTTTGGTATTACATCTTGCATACAAACAAAATTAGCAGCACCAGGTGGAGCAAGTGACTTTCCGACTAGAGATAATTGTCTTTCTGAACGGAAACTAAATTAAGAAGAAACAATACTTGCCACTAACGACGTCTAAAAGAAAAGTGGCTAAATGTATGGAAGTTCTTGCCAGAAGAAAAAGGAAATGCACGTCACTCCAGTGATCAGAAACGAGTAAGATGACAGTTTCATGACATGACTTTGGGTGGCTACGCCTCGAGTGTGTTTGAGCTGCACTATAACTAAAAGGGAAAATACATAGCTTAATTCCCTAAACTTGTCCCAGAAAATCACTCACACTATCTTAACTTTACGGGCGACCTCTTACCTCCTCTAATGTTATTCGAAGAGAAACTAATACCACCCAGTAACACAAAAAAACAGTTTCATGGCATTACGTGCACTGCACGCGCTGACAGCTATATTTCCACCTCATTTCATACTTTTTTTCACTATTTTACTTTTACATAATTCCATTTACCAAATTAAAAATAAAAAAGAAACTTTTTTTCTCCATTACTTCATTAATCAACCCGCTTCATTGCTGCTCGGAGCAGTTGAACCAGAATCAAAGGCACACAATAACTCTTTAATTTCTGACAATGTTACACTTCCATTCTCTGTGAAATTCAACCATAGTCTTCACATAACAATACTCATTTTTCTCCCTATGATTTCAGTGCTCTATTTGCCTTAGTTCAAGGCATAGCCAATCCGATAATCTACAAAAAAATAGTCCAACTGTAGAAAGAAGGAAAGGGACTAGGTTGAACACTCTAAGATGAGCTTTTAGCAACTAGCTAGTTTCAGACAAAAAAAGAATCGGTGAAGACATCAATCAAAAAAGAAGAAATTACCTATCATGTCTAATTTTCTTAACAAAGACTTGTCTGAAATGGACTTTCTTGCTCGGCAATTTCGAAAGATCTATGCTAACAATAGGAAGTTCGTTTCCTAATGCATACACAGTGATTTCAGATGGCTTAGGTACCTTGGTCTTCAGAGTGGGCGGACGGGCTAGGGCTAACTAGTTTGATGGGAACAATGGACTCCAGACTAGAGTTCGTCAATATTTTATCTATTTTTCAGTTAGCAGCTGCTCTGCCACATCAGCGTTAGAGAGGGTATTAATTTCACTGCGAACAAGATTGGGACGGGGTAGGGTCATCTGTAACATTAAAAGAGTGTAACTGGCTTTTGGGGACAAGTTTAAGAGGTAACTTATGTATTTTCCCTAACAAAACATAATGAAAGTACGAAAAGGAGACACCTTCTCACAGTGCTTGCATTGCTGGTCAAAGCTGAGGTTGGAAGCAACAGCTTTTGTGCTTGTCCTGGCAGATTTTCCATTAATTACCCAACTCCGAATGAAGCTGCAAGGAATTAATAGAAGAGCTAATTACACATAAGAGACTATTTTACTGAATTTCATCAAGAAATTAGTTTGTCATAGCCGTCTACAACAATTGATAAGAAGAGAGACTAGCCAAACCTTGAATTTGTTTCATCATCCATACTCATTAAAGCACGAATGCCTCCACAGCGACTATGACCAATGACTAATATGTTTTCGACCTGCAGATAACGGAAGCCAAACCTGAAAACTTGAGCAAAATGAAAACAAGAGAGAACAACAACAGCAACTCCCCTTGTCCACACCTCCTTGCACAAAATTTGAAAGACAAATACATAAAAAAGAGCAAATGAACCAAATGGAAGTAGAAAATGAGATGAACTTGTAGGAATTCTAAATTCATTGGTGATGAATAAAAGTAAATACATCATCCAAGTTTCCCTTGTGTTTTGGGACACTTATAACTTCCAACACGATTTGCATCAAGGTAAATAAAGTAAATTCATCATGAGAATCATGTTTTGGAAAGTCCAAGAGTTACAGTCCAGTAACAAAGGTCTCAAAATTATCTATTTGTAACATCCTGTTTAGAATTTCAGTTCTCATAGAATCACATTTCACAAATTCCAACTCCAAACAAAGTAAAAAGATAATAGAAACAGGCACCGAAGTAGAGTCAGCAGCCATGAAATGTAGATCTCAGTGATGGACTATAAAAGGAAACAACACGTCGTAGGATTTCTGGACAAATTTACTCACTTTGAGAGTATTAACGGAAAACTCAAGAGCTGCCTTTGTTTCTGAAGGACCATTCTGCACCAGAAAAAGAAATTGTAAACTTTAATTCTGAACAATGTTAAAACACATCCTTAGCATTTATTAAGTGCAAATGCAGTATACAACACCTCATAAGGAGGCACCAAATTTGCGATGTTGCGGACTACAAAGGCTTCTCCTGGTTGAAGTCCCAGTATGTTTGAAGGACACACCCGAGAGTCTGCACAAGAGATTACCAAAAACTGCCCTTCATATGTCAGTTCAGATCTTCAACACTTAGCCACAAAATTAACTTTATTAGTTTGTAATATGGAAAAGGAACAACAAATTATAAACAGGGAAAATAGATAGGAAAAGGAAGAGAAAAAACAGTGACTAAAAGGTCAAATAAAGTTCATGCTTGAGAAAATGTCTAAAAGGTGAAAGAAAGTTACCTTTGGTGATTGTTCATCCGCAAGACTCTGAAAATGCTCCAAATTTTTCCTTGTAAAAAAAAGAGAAAAAAAATCAAATGAGAAGAAACCTTCACTGTCAAACAAGCTGAAAAAACAGTAGCCTGCTTCTGTTGATGCTTACAAGTATTTCTCCTTCTTGAAATTCAAGAATCTATGTTTCAACATAGTGAATTCATTTGATTCACGTTCAGTTACAGAACTCATCTCTTTTTCATCCACCACTTCCTTGGTTAGGGTCATTGGCCCCTTCCACGCTTTCAATTTTGGAGTTGAATTACAACTGCAGTTTAAAAGTTATATTCTGAGATCAATAAGTGAACTTAGATTAATAACCTATACATAAGTATAGGTAACAGCGTTATCCAAGGCGAGAAACGCAAAAACTCGGAGGTCCGTTGGCGCTTTATGCATAAAGTGCAAATAAAGCATGTGCTTTAATGTAGAAAGACACAAATGGAGAAAAAAACAATACAAATACACATGTGTAGTCCCAGGTGAAATATCAATTATTTAATGTTGCTTTTTCAAGATTATGCTCATTGGCATGGAAAGTCATCCCTTAAGGGTCTTAAGGGCAACACCGAAGCGCCCGCTAAGCATGTCTTTGACAACACTGAAAGCTAGGCAATCATAAAGCAATATCACAAAGAACCCCACAATAAACTGATAGGGTCTTCCCACTAAGGCTGAAGTACAGGAACAAGGAAAAGATCCCATCTTTACATGATGAATTCATTGTTTATGATGCTGAATACCTCATTAACCCCTAAACTAGCCATGATTTATTCAGTGCACGCCTGAACTTTTGGTAGTCCTAATTATTCTCCTGTACTCAGCAAGGCTGTATATTTTTATTAATATTTTAGTTTAATATGTATAAATAATCTATTCATAACGGTTCAAAACTCATAAACTAAAAATTCTAGCTCTGCCACCAAAATCAACAACCTCAAAATAATTTCTAAGACTCTGAGAAGCTTACCTACGCAAATTCAACAATCTCAAATGGGGTCGTTCAGCTTCCAAGAATCTCAATTGGGTCCTCAAGATCTGCACCAACAACCAAAACCAAAACATCAAAATCAAGAAACAAAAGCAAAAACAGCAGCTACATTAGTTCCCAATTTCCAAAAAGATCACTTTTTTTTACCCCTGTTGTGGCTGAACTCTTATGAAGATCTACAGAAGATGATTGAATAAGAGGCCTAGCCATTACAAAGATAAGAATAAATCAAAACAACAATGCAATAAATGCAAAAGGGGCCTTCTTGATTCCACTATATATATAGAAAGAGAGATTCTTTCTGACATAAAGCTATAAAAAGTTGGTTTGTACCATGTGAGGTTGTTGTGTTGGATCTAACTACATAAGTGTCAGTCAGCAAACTATTCCTCTCCAAGAAAGACGGAGAAACCAAGGTATTAAAGTTTTAAAAAAAATCTTTGAATAAATCGGAGAGGTTTAAAGGTACAACTATTGAAACGTAGTGTACAAATAATATATGCATATGTTAAAAATGGCTCTTTGTTCAATCAAAGGTCAATTTTAGCTTAAGCTTATTCTAGAGTGTTGTAAAGCTTAAATCTTTGGGCCTCTTTCATGTGATTTAATGGGCTATTGTTGGGCTAGGTTTGAAAAAGATTGGAAAAATTATTTAAACGGATTTTTTTTAATAAATAATTATTGATTTTAGCGATATTTTTTATTTATTACTATTTATAGTAATATATAGCAATACTATAATAAACCTGCACTTTGTATTAAAATTGAATTACAGATTCAATAAAAATCTACACTTGTATTAAAAATAAATTATGCATTCAATATAAATGTATTAAAAGTAAATTATGCATTCAATAACTTGTCTTAAATATGTTTTATAAATAGTTCTTTGTAATATGAATTAAATTTGTATTATAAATATTTTAGAAGTGTTCAATGAAAAAATAAATAGTTCTCTGTAATATGAATTAAATTTGTATTATAAATGTATTAGAAGTGTTCAGTAAAAATAAATTGTTATTGCTATAAATGGTAAATATTTTCTTAATCTGGAATATCTATGTAAGTTTCCCAAAAAGAATCTCCACCTTAAATTTTATAATTATTTATTTATAAATATTTCGTTAAATTTTAATTAATTGTCTTTAATTTTACCGTTTCTTAACCCCAATACTTAAATTTTAGCTCAATTATTAAAATTCTAAGTCTAAGTCCATAAAAATAGTAATATTTATCTACCCTACTTCGGGGAATCTTAGTAGCTCAATTGATTGACTACCTGAACTTTTACCTCTTTGGTAAGGGTTCAATTCTTCACATTGTAATCTCCCTTTCCATTTCCCCTTCCCCTACCCCCTTTTTTTAAAAAAAAAACTACCCTACTTCTGCCTTACATCAAAATTCATTCCAAATGCAACATTTTTCTCTAAGTATCAAGAGCTCTTCTCAGCTGCCGCCGATATACAAGATTCGATATGTTATATACCTATCTTAAGCTCATGAGGAACAACAACTAAAGATGATCATTTTTACTCTAGAAGACAACTTTGTTCGTATTGATTTTTCACTATATGTACAGTACCACTTAAAATGCATATGTCCTCAATAAACTTATCACTTTCAAATAAAAAAAATCGAAAAATCAAACCAAATCGACAATAAACCAAACCTATGGTTTTTTTTATTGTTTGTTTGATTTAGTTTGGTTTTATAAATCTAAAAACCAAGTAAATTGATTTGATTTTAATTTTAATAAATAATCAATCCAAACAGAATCATGAACATCCTTCTTTTAACTATGGCGTAATTTCTCAAGGCACACTAGTTAGGTAGTATCTAATTTTTGCAAAGCATAAGTTTAAAGAACTTTTGCTTTGCTCGACAAAAGCTTACAGAACTAAGAGGCATAACTTTGTTGATTCTGCATACCTTATAATACATAATTTATGTATTGTGATTTTTATTCTTGATTTCAAGGATATTTTCGATCATTTTTTAATTTATAATGCTAAAGAAAAAACTAAAGATTAGGAATAATTTAAAGGGCAAATATATGAGTAAAACTTTCATGATTTTATATTTGATATTGGTTAGGACTTTGCCTTGATAACTACCTATAATGATTCATCAGGATTTTGGCCAAATTCCAATTAGTTGTCATTAAGACATATGGATATTTGAAGTCTAATTTCAGACACACGTGTATCTAAAATATAACATTAATATTTGCGAGTTAAATTTAAATAATTTTATCTGAAATTTGATTATGACAATAATTTTGTCAATCACAAGCTTAAGACACTTTTATCATGAAATCAATCTAGTTTTACTGACCTTTGTAATTAAGGAGTCCACCTTTCTTGAAATCAATTTCAGATCTTCATCCAATTGTGGTAAATTTCCTGAAAAACAAATCGTCTTCATAGAGGTCACAACCACAACTCTCAATGTATCTCTAAAACTCGATATTTTATTGAAAATTTTACGAGAAATATTTTGAATTCTCATAGTTCGAGACATGCCAATAACGATATTTAACTAGTAGAGTTATATTATCAAGATTTGATAAGCTCTTCTGATATAGATTAGAAGTATAAATAAAAAAGTTTAAACAAAAAAAATCATTTTTTTACTTTTACAAAATATAGTAAAGTCTCTAATGGCTATTGAAATCATTGGATGCAGCTTATTATGACATTAAAATGTCAATCAAACAAAATTAAATAACATTTTCATCTTTAAAATCATTAAAAAATCAAATTCAATTTGCCAAATGTAACTCATAATTGTTTGAAGCCATCAATAATCTTCTCTTAATGAAAGCCATTAAGGCAATTCATGAATGATACTAATTATTCTCTATTTCAATGGCATTATACAAAATGGTTTTAGAAAATGATTATTGCTATATTAAAGTCTCATTGAAATAATAAATCTACACTTCATAATTTTTGAGATATTAAAACGTGTGTTATTGTATCTTTTCGAAAAAATTACTAATTATTCAATGTGAAAAAATATTATTCTTTTAAAAAATACCTATTATTATAATCCGAATCGTTAAAAAAAGTAATAGAATATAATACGAATTCAATCTTCTTCTGAGTTCTTATGGACATCCCCTCATAAGTCGATCACAATTCTATAACTTTCATCTTATTCTCCGAATTAAACTATAATATGAATATAGTAAGCGCAAAAAACATAGTTTAAAAGGTCAATATTATTATTCTATAAAGTCTTACGATATCTTTATTTATAGGACTACAATATGAAATAATATGACTGTTAATTATTTAAGGGATTATAACAACAAAAACTTAGTAAAATATTAAAAAATAAAGATCATTAAATTTTACATTAAAAAGGTAACTTTTTAGTTTCTTTATATTGCAGATTTTTAATATAATAAATATATCTTAAAGAAGTAAATTTAACCATAGAGAAAATTCTCCAAAAGGCATGAAACAATGAATTTTAAGAAGATTTGATATACCAATATGGGTTGTGATGTAGTGGTGGGACTGTTTCACCCTTAATCAGAGGTCTCGGGTTCGAACTCTGGGAATGGAAAAAATCATGTTGGGAGCGTCACCCCCGAATGTGCCCTGCAGTGCGCGATTCGGATTTAATCAGGACTCCACGGG
Source organism: Solanum aculeatissimum (assembly GCA_038996855.1). Taxonomy (NCBI): domain Eukaryota; kingdom Viridiplantae; phylum Streptophyta; class Magnoliopsida; order Solanales; family Solanaceae; genus Solanum; species Solanum aculeatissimum. The sequence goes on from JBCEWC010015087.1 coordinate 12,627, forward strand.
CTTCGAACACCGAGTGAAAAACCCAAAAAAAGAAGAAGATTTGATATCAATGTATTGTAGTATATAAATGGTATGTATATATATATATATAAAAATTTAACTCTTTTTTTTTTACTTTGTTAGAGTAGAATTTAAGATGATGAGATTTCTTCACTTTTAATCAACAATTTTTTTGAATTTTAAAAAAGAAAAATATCTTGATTAGAAGCGATATATTATCCTCTTTAGAGGTGGTTTGGGTGACATCAAATAGTCATGGGATAACATCACATTGTGCTCAATTTATTATTTGAATGACAAATTTGGAATAACTTATCTCGAAATTAATAATTATTGCCGGGATAAGTTATCCCTCCACTTGGTTCGTATAGTAATCCTGGAATAAAATAGGTAATATGACAAATATATCTTTTTAAATTCTTTTTATCCTCATTTTCGCATTCATGTATATTCACATTATTTATGTATAATAATATTCATAATTTTCACTACTCCTTATTTTTATGATAATTCTTCATAATTTTCTATTAAAAATGTACACTTTATATAAATATAATTTTTATTTATAGATTTATTTGACTAATTATTATGTTTATTGTTTTTTTTTTTAATTTTTTCTACTATTGAATTACATTTTCTTAAAAATTATATATTCTTTTAGTCACTTGGAAGCTTGCATTTTATATACCAATTAAATTAAAGATAATTTTAATATTTTATGACTTAAGAGAGATGTGTGCTTAAATGAAGTGATATAAATAATAAATTCTCTTTTACTTTAATAAACTTAAGATACAAATTTTATTTTTAAGCTAAACAAGATGTAAACTTTATTTTTAAATACATACGGTACCATGATGAGAGCAACACACAAAATATTTAAACTAGATAAGATGAAAATTTTATTTTTTTAAAGAATGAATAACTAAAGTCTGCAAATAAATTATAAAAAATAACCTTAATAAAGTGAATAGTATTTTTATAAACAAATAACTTGTTCTTAAAATTTATGCATTGCATAATGTTTTGAATACAACACACCCAACAACTATTAGAGTATTTCTTCTAATTTTTAAAATTTGTTAATTATAAACATATTTGTATTATGGTGAATGTCTACTATTATTTGGTTTCCTTCAATAGTTAGGAATTATACTTGGAAACCAAATTAGTTTTTTCCTTATAAGTGTAAGGATTTTATCCTATAAATATAAGGGTTTCCTTCATTGTAAAAGACATCTGAAGATCTGAATACAATTGAATATTATTGAAGAGCAATAAAAATCTTCTCTCTACTTTTTCTTCTTCTTACTTTATAGTTTCATAACACGTTATC
>JBCEWC010015088.1:0-13961 GCA_038996855.1 Solanum aculeatissimum
TGTATTCCCATGGGATGAGGCTTAGTACCGAGGAATTGGAGTCGGGGTGGACTAGATCCAAGGGTCCATACTCCTTTCCATCAAACCATGTGCTAACATAGAATATCTCCCTAGATTGGGATTGACTTGCTATGTATCCCCTTGTTGAAGGGTTGACTAGGGACCTACCTGGCAAGTAGTCCGGATCCAAGTAGTAGCTCGCTCGGGTCTCCTCCGGTGTTGATTGAGGCAACATCCCCGCTATGATATGATCTTAGGTTGCATTTCCTGCATCATGACATTGCATATTTTTATAATATATTTCTCTTCGACTATGTGCATTCCTTTCGTATCACTTGTCCCTTTGTCATCTCGTTTGGTCAAACTATATTGTCATATTCATTGCATGCCCGCATACTTAGTTCTTTATTGTTCTAATCCATACTTTCATCTACATGTTCTAACCATGTAGAGACCGGTGACGATTTCTATCTTTCGGCAGACGACGAGTGACATCCTTGGAGTTACTAGCTTGTGGTGAGCCCTTTTGTTCAAGGGCAGTAACTACCTTCTATCTTCCTTGTATTAGATATTTTCTTGTTTCATGTATTGAGGGTGAGCCCCAAACTATGTCGAGGCCCCGCTCTTTCTTATGTAGAGGCTTTGTTGGACACACTAAACTCTTGAACGTTGTATTATGCTTTATTGGGATATTATGACTATTGGGATTTGTTTATGGATATGATGTTCCGTTTATGCTTATGATTATGTTTATGGGCTTGTGAATGTTGGGAATGTGCTTATGTGAAAATTCTCCTAACCCGGTATGCCCTCATAGCTTGAGTCCTACTTACCCGTCCCTTAGAAATACTTGTTATGTGTTATGTGATTCATGCTCATCCCATTCCCGGCAACATCCCATAGCTTGAGTCCAAAGTCCCGTTTCCCCTAGAATTATGTGTTATGTATTTAATTTTTCGCGCTTCAAAACTGATGATGTGAGTAATGATGCTATGATGGCTTGATTGAGGACTTTCGGGTTCTCCTTCGCCGTGTCACATCTAGGCCTCATTTTTGGGCTGTGACAAAGATGGTATCAGAGACCTAGGTTTGTAAATGATCCTCGTAGTCCAACATGCCACGTCGAGTAGAGTCTTGTTCATGGGTGTGATGCGCGCTATGCCTATGGACGGGAAGCTATGAAGACATTTTAGGAATTTGTCTTATTTCGTGTTCTCCTTGTGTCATGCCGTGAGTTGTTACGATAAATTTCCTAAACTCTTAGTGCTCTTGTCGCTCTTTCAGAACATGCCTCCCAGAAGAGCTCCCTTCCCCCGTCAAGCTCCAGAATTTGAGGAACAAGCCCCTCGGGCACCGGTAGAGGAACAAGTGTCTCATGTAGAGTTCAGGAATGTGGTGTCGTTGTTGGCCCAAGCAGTGGCTAACCAAGCCCGACCAACTAATCTTGTTACTGTTGGTACTCCGGCTTCTAGGGTGAGGGATTTCACCCGGATAAACCCTCTGGATTTCTTTGGCTTGAAAGTGGACGAGGATGCTCAAGAGTTCCTTGATGAACTCACTAAGGTGTTGACCATAATGGGGGTAAGTTCGGAGGAGAAAGCCGAGTTGGCTGCATATCAATTGAAAGACGTGGCCCAGGTGTGGTACAACCAATGGCTAGTTGAGAGGATGGTTGATGTCAAGGTTGGGTGGGAAGAGCTCAAAATGACCTTCCTTGACCGGTTCTTTCCTCTTGAGCTTAGAGAAACCAAAATGACCGAGTTCATCAATCTTTAACAGGATGGTATGACTGTGAGGGATTATGCTCTCAAATTTACTAAGCTCTCCAAGTATGCTCCCATGCTTGTATCCGACCCCCGTGCAAAAATGCACAAGTTCATCTCTGGTGTCTCTGATATAGTTGTGAAAGAGTGTCGTACGACTATGCTTATTCGAGACATGGATATCTCAAGGCTTATGACTTATGCCGAGAAAACTGAGGGTGAAACACTTAAGGAAAAGAGAGTGCATGTAGCTAAGAGGGCCCGACTTGGTAGTGGGTTCTCCAATGCCAAGAGCAGTGGGAGTTTCGGCCGATTTTAACAAGGCCAAAGTTCAAATATGAGAGTTGCTAATCCAAGGGTGCCTCCTCCTAAGGCACAAGTTAGGGGTGGTCCCCGATTTCGTCGTTGTGGTTAATGTGGTGGTAGTCACATGGGTGAATGTAGGAGAGGGACGGGTGCTTGCTATGGGTGTGGTAGTTTGGACCACAAGATCTCTAATTTCCCAAAGAATGTGAAGAAGGATCAAGTGGCTCTCGGTGGTCAAGGGCCGCCAAAAGCTCAGGTTGGTGGTGCTCCTAGGAATAACACGTTTTATGCTCTTCATGCCCGCCAAGAGGTGGAGAAAGCTTCGGACGTCGTGACTGGTATGTTAAAAATCTTTGATTTTGATGCTTATGCTTTACTTGATTTGGGTGCAAATTTATCCTTTGTGACTCCTCTGTTGGCTGTTAAATTTGGTTCGAGTCCTGAAACTCTAAGGAAACTTTATTCGATGTATACTCCCGTAGATGAGTCTATTGTTGCTCGGAATGTGTATCGGGGTAGTCCTGTCTCTGTGTTGCATAAAGTGTTCCCCGGTGACCTTATAGAACTTGAGATGTATGATTTTGATGTAATCCTTGGGATGGATTGATTGCATGCATCGTATGCCTCGGTTGATTATAGGACTAGGCAAATAAAATTTCAAGTTTCTAATGAACCCGTGTTGGAGTGGAAGGTTAGTGATTCCGTGGTTAAGGGTCGGTTTATTTCCTACCTCAAAGCCCGGATGATGATTTACAAGGGGTGTATTTATCATATTGTGCAGGTTAGAGATGTGAAGGGTGAGTCACCTAAGCTTGAATCGGTCCCGGTGGTTAATGAGTTTCCCGAGGACTTGCCCCGTATTCCTCCCGATAAAGAAATAGATTTTGGCATAGATATCCTTCCGAATATTCAACCTATTTCTATTTCCCCTTATCGTATGACCCTAATGGAATTGAAGGAGTTGAAAGATCAATTGAAGGACTTGCTAGAGAAGGGGTATATTAGGCCGAGTATCTCACCTAGGGGTGCTCCCGTGTTATTTATGAGGAAGAAGTTTGGTTCGCTCCTAATGTGTATTGATTATCGACAATTGAACATGGTGACCGTTAAGAATAGGTACCCATTGCCTAGAATTGACAATTTGTTTGACCAACTTCAAGAAGCTACTCACTTTTCCAAAATAGACCTTCGTTCGGGTTATCACCAATTGAAGGTGAGGGGGTGTGACATTCCCAAGATGGCTTTCCGGACTCGTTATGGTCACTTTGAGTTTGTGGTGATGTTATTTGGGTTAACTAATGCTCCGGCGGTGTTTATGGATCTTATGAATCAGGTGTTTAAACCGTTCTTTGATAATTTTATGGTGGTTTTCATTGATGACATCCTAATTTATTCTCGAAGTGAGCAAGAACATATGTGTCACTTTAGATTGGTGCTTCAAACGTTGAGGGAAATACGATTGTATGCAAAGTTTAGCAAGTGTGAGTTTTGATTGGGATAAGTCACTTTCCTTGGTCATGTGGTGTCCGATGATGGGAATAAGGTTGATCCTAAGAAAATCGAAGCGGTAAAGGATTGGCCTAGACCATTGACTCCTTTGGATATTCAAAGCTTCCTTGGTTTAGCCGAATATTATAGAAGGTTTGTTGAAGGGTTCTCCTCTATAGCTTCTCCGTTGACCAAGTTGACTCAAAAGAAAGCCAAGTTTGTGTGGTCAAATGAATGTGAAAAGAGTTTCCAAACTTTGAAGGACCGACTTACATTGGCTCCGATTTTGACTTTGCTAAATGGGTTAGATGGGTTTTTGGTATATTGTGATGCGTCGCGTATTAGTTTGGGTTTTGTGCTTATGCAACATGGTAAGGTGGTAGTTTATGCGTCTCGGTAATTGAAGGTGCATCAATAAAATTATCCGACCCATGATCTTGAATTGGCGGTGGTGGTGTTTGCTTTGAAAATTTAGTGACATTATTTGTATGGGGCTCATGTGGATGTCTTCACCGATCACAAGAGTTTGCAATATGTGTTCACCCAAAGAGACCTTAATTTGAGGCAAAAAGAATGGTTGGAACTTCTCAAGGACTATGATATGAGCGTCCTTTATCACCCCGGCAAAGCTAATGTGGTGGCGGATGCCCTTAGTAGGCTTTCTATGGGAAGTGTGACTCATGTGGAAGAAGGAGATAGTGAAAGATGTGCACCGTTTGGCTAGGTTGGGTGTAAGGTTGGCTGAATCCGACAATGGTGGAATTCTTTTTCAAGATGGATCCGAGTCTTCCTTAGTGGTTGATGTTAAGAAGAAACAGGACTTAGATCCTTCCTTGGTAGAGTTGAAGAAGTTGGTTGTCGATGGAAAGATTGAGGTTTTCTCCCTAGGGGGAGATGGTGTGCTACGATACCAAGACCATTTGTGTGTTCCGGATGTTGATGGCTTAAGGGAGATTATTATGAAAGAGACTCATAATTCTCAATATTCTATTCATCCGGGATCTACCAAGATGCACCAAGATTTGAGAGAGTTGTATTGGTGGCATGGTATGAAGAGGGACATAGCCATGTTTATGTCGGAATGTCCTAATTGCCACCAAGTAAAAGTGGAACATCAAAGGCCCGATAGTTTGACACAAGATATTGAAATTCCTACTTGGAAGTGGGAAGATGTGGACATGGATTTTGTGGTTGGGTTACCTAGTACTCGGAGACAATTTAATTACATATGGGTAGTGGTTGATAGGATGACTAAGTCGGCTTACTTCTTATCGGTTAAGACTACCTATAATGTCGAGGAGTATGCTAAGGTGTACATTCGGGAGTTGGTAAAATTGTATGGTGTACCGCGGTCTATCATATCGGATCGTGGTACTCAATTTACTTCTCATTTTTGGAAGTCTTTTCAAAAGGAACTTGGTACTAAGATCAAGTTGAGCACCACATTTCATCCTCAAACCGATGGACAAGCCAAAAGGACAATTCAAACCTTGGAGGATATGTTAAGGGCTTGTGTGTTCGAATTCAAAGGAAATTAGGTTGATCATCTACCGCTCATTAAATTTTCCTACAACAATAGCTTTCATGCTAGCATTGGTATGACTCCATTTGAAGATTTGTATGGTAGGAGATATAGATCTCCTGTTGGTTGGTTTGAAATAGGTGAGGCGGCCTTGTTGGGCCCAGATTTGTTTATTGAGGCCATTGAAAAAGTGAAGTTGATTAGGGAGCGATTAAAGACGACTCAAAATCTCCAAAAGTCATATTTGGATGTTAGGAAAAGGGATTTGTAATTTCATGTTGGTGATTGAGTGTATGTGAAAGTGTCCCCCATGAAAGGCATTATGCATTTTAGCAAAAAGGGCAAGTTGAGCCCCCGATATGTCGGACCTTATGAGATTGTGGAACGGATTGACAATGTGGCTTATAGGTTGGATTTGCCTTTGGACATGAGCTCCATTCATCCGGTATTCCATGTGTCTATGTTGAGGAGGTTGGTTGGTGATCTTAAGGCTATTACACCTTTGGAGGGTGTAACGATTGAGGATAATTTGACCTATAAAGAGGTGCCGGTTAAAATTTTAAATAGACAAGTGAATCGGCTTCGTAACAAGGAGGTAGCTTCGGTCAAAGTGCTTTGGAGGAACCAAGACGTAGAGAGTGCAACGTGGGAAGCGGAGTTGGACATGATGGAGTGATATCCTTATCTCTGCCAATCTACTCAAGCCTAAGGTACTAGGTTCTATTCTTTTATGGTCCTAATTCTTTAAATTCTTGAGTTTCATGACATTGCATGTATACATGAGCACAAAAATATTTTAAGTGATATTTTGACATAAGTTTTGAAAGACTTTTGAAATGACGCATGATCCATTTTGAGTTGTGGTTAAAGTGTCTCTTGCTTGCTTGATGTCCTTAAGTCGTAGTTTTAGCTCATTCGAGGATGAATGTTCCCAAGGGAGAGATGATGTAACGACCCAAAAATTTTCAAACTTCATAATGGTTGCTCAAGGTTAGTGTTGAACTGGTTGTGGTCGAATTTTGATAGCCATGGGTTGTATTTAAGTGGCTGGATTCAAAAAGGATCATTTTGTGAGCTGATAGCCCGGTAGCGATCCTCTCACCAGAGGCCACTATGCCAAAAGCGTAAAAAAACCATCCCTCTTATTCCTTGCATGAAAACAAACTATCAATGCAATAGGTAGCTAACAGAGTGCATTTTGCCGCATACATCTTTAACAGAATTGCCTAATAAACTCTTGATGCTATAATCTGAACCAAATAGCTGGCTCTAACGCAATTTCAAGTTGCTAAATACAATTTATTTTCATTCAGAAAGTTTTATAAGGTCCTTTTTCCCGTTGTGCTAAAAGGCGATGAAGTGATGCTCATTATTCTCATAAGGGGCAACTTTATTGCTGAATAAGTATGGATCATTGCGTGCATGAAGTTGAGAAATTAGCTTATAACCGAGGTGTGATACGAAGGGGATCCCAAGCAGTCGTTATATGACTACGACTAATTTCCTTGATTGAGCGACAACCACTTAAGGCCATTGTCAGTTCAAACTCATCATGCAGCATCTGAAGTACTTTCCTAATGCCTGCCTCCCCATCAACGGCCAATGAGAACACAATTGGTCTTCCAATCTGTAAATAATGTATCGGGCAAAATATTCAGCTGTGAGCACCTCCACACAAATGATTTGGTCCTAATGATTTTGTAAAATTTGAATGTTTGATTTATGTGCAGAGGAAATGACCTTAAAGCCACACTTTTATTTGTATTATGTGCGTAAGAGGTGATTAGCAGACAGTTGGGTGGGGAGTATGAAGAAAAAAGAAAACTTGGCAGGGGAGGAAGAAGAAGAGAATATTATATCATGTGAATTAAATGGGAAAGCGGGTAAGTTGGTCCCTTTTTGAAGTAGGTATGCTCTAGCACTGGTGATGCATAATGGGATAACTCTACTTACAAATACACCTGATGCTCCCAGAGCAAGTGCTTTAAAGACATCTGTTCCGCGGCGAATTCCACCGTCAAGAAAAACAGGTATTCTTTCGTGGATTGCTTTGACCACCTGCAAGTTTTTAAGAATTGAAAATTTTATCAGAATACAAGAAATACTCTAATGTGAAACATTTCTGGAGATTAATGATCTCAGTCACTCCTTTAAAAGAGGTCGTGGGGGAAAAGCCCCAGCCGCCCTACATGTGGCATTACACGACGAGAGCTCAAATGAAGCAAACTCTGTCATAAAGAAAAAAAAACTACAAGAAAGATTTGGTTAAAAAATGACTAGAAAAGAGGTGGTCTAAAGGTTTAACAAGTTGATTAGCAATAGATAATTGCAAAAGAGCAGGCAGTCAATAATCAAATCACACCTGGTACACAATTTACATTCTCCTACCTTTATCCCCCACCTCAACCCCCCATTTTTAACAAGGGTGAAGCAAGCACAGAGAGAAGCAAGATAAAAACATCATTAGTTTATCTTTTATGTTTTTTTCTCTATGCACAGCTTGGTAGAGATGAGAAGTCCCTACATGCTTATTTAGATGAGGCAAAAGAAGAAAGGGGAGAATTATAAAAGGTCTTTCATATGTATCAACTGAGTAACAGTTGAGCAGTGTAATTCGACTATGTTGCAACATAGAAAGGCATCAAAGTTTCAATAAACTAGTAAGCTAACCTCTTCCAAGGCCATAACTGTTGCAGGAGCATAATCAAGTTGTCGAGCCCCATGGTTTAACACAATAATTCCAGCTGCTCCAGCTTCTACAGCTAGCCTTGCTAAACTTGTCAATAAAGGGAAATCACTTAATGCAATCGATCAGAAGAAACTTGAGGTATAAAGAAAGAGGTAGGTGGATGGAAGAAAAGAAAAAAATCAGTATGTTCACTTATATTATTTTGGCTTACCATCTTCTGCAGTTAATACACCCTTCAGTAGGATTGGCAAGTGTGTTATTGTCTGAAGCCATTTCACATCCTATCAAAATTTAACAAGAGAATTTTCAGATGACAATAAGTATGCATCCATTATTCCTGCAAGGGTGAAGTAAAACAGCAGTATACCTTCCAGCTAAGAGACCGATCAACTTGCCCAGCAACATATGAAGCAAGTCCAGAGTCATTGGTCTGCAGGGTCTTCACCAAACAAAGTGTACAGTCGGCAAAAATTGCACAACTTAGAAACTTAAGTCTCAAGTGTGTCGGATTTTAATGTCATTTACCTTATCTATCTTTCCAAGATCCAGTCCATCAAAGTTCTTCATTGTCAAGTGAGGTGGCAAAACAAACCTGTCAGAAGCCAAATGGAAACCACCATATCAATCAACTCTGCCTATGGATAAAACTAGCTGACGACCAAATTAAACAATCAAAACCTTCAGAACATGAACTGCCAAAATAAATACATGTGCCGAATACCTGTTCTTAATATCAGCTTCCCTTCGGCCAAGTCTTGGTGTATCCACAGTAAGGGCAATTGCCTTAAAACCAGCCCTTTCCGCTCATTTCATGAGTTGTATAACAACATTCCTATCTTTATACACCTGAAATGCATAATAAAAAACTAAGGTTCCAGGTTGTGTTCAAGATAAAAACTTCATCTGAAAATGGAAAGTGTGTCAAAACAGTTATCACATAAATTTCTGGTAGTTATAATTAGGTGTAGGCAATATCAAAGGAAAAAGAGAATAAGGAAATTAACCAGAGAAAGCAAGACTGAAGATTTGGCGAAGACGAAAAGAAAGTCTTACAAATCAATGCATAAAAAACACTTTTGTTTTTTCTCTTCTCATATAGTATCAGAGCCTCTTCGATTTTGGTAGAGCTCTAAATAGATCCTGCATAAGGGAGGGTGGCCTTACGCTACCCACCTGACCAATATCTTTTCTTTTCTCATTTTACTATTCTAGTATATTTCCAATTACCACTCTAACAACACATCTTTTCTCGTAGTCATATTTTACGATTTCTGTTCACACCAACTGCCCAGTCAAGTCATCAATTAACTTTTGCCAGTCGGCGACATGTTATTGCAAAATCAACACTATGTCATTGTTCAGTCATTTCATCATCAAAGCATCGCCTGGTCAGTTCCGAATCTGGTTTGTCAGGATTCGGTCAAGTTGGCAGCCTATTTGTCTTTGTCATCTAGTCTAACTAGTAGCATGCAGTATTTTTAGACAAATATTAGCCAAATGAATGCTTCTTCAACAACTACTTATTGTGATATACTAAACTCGACTTTCCAAATTTGATTTGTGACTTAAGCTGCTTTACTACCTGACGTTTGAAGCAGCATGTTGAAAGTGGAGAGAATCACTAAAAGTATTGCATAGAAAAATTCTTAATGAACTTGCTGAAAAATCAAGAGAATTACCAAGAATATTTTGACTGAAAATTCTTAAGATTAGCAGAGGATGTCATTATAATTGGGGAACTTCCTTATTTCACGTAGGTCAAACTACTGCATGCGATTAATGAAAGAATTCTGAAGACTCTTCCTATCTTACTTCTCTTCTTGCAATGTTAAAGTGCATGATGGAGCAATATTGGTTCATACCATTATTGACATCTGTAATATGAATATACATCCATTGAAGGAAAAAAACAAAGCAATTCCTTCTTTTGATCCACGTTTCAAAAAATAGATAAGAGCATATGAACAAATGAACAGGAAAACTCACATAAAGCTGGAAAAAGCGAATGCCTGGTCCGGTTGAAGCAACCTCTTCTACACTGGAAGTACCCCATGAGGATAATGTCTAAAATTACCAGATAAATTTCAGTTGATAAGATGGATAAGGCTACAAGCACAGCACTCAGCTAACACTTAATCGGGGGAGAGGAGAGGGGGGAGGAGGAGGAGTATAGAAATCCAAACCATTATAGTACCAGCAGCTGATGTTGTTCGGGCTGTTACATATTCTCCTGTATCAAAGTATTGGATTCTAAGACAAATGTTTCTTGTCACCACAAGATTATGGAAGAAATTTGAAAAACTTCCAATATCTGAAAGAACCAAATCACACACACTCCAAGAAGAAATGCACAAAAAGTTCCTGCCATCTAACGAAAATAATAGAAAATATGCTGCTATTCTAGCTAAGTATCACTTACAATCTCAAAATTCGCAGTATTAACCATGTCTCAAGTTTATCTGAAGTTGATAGTTATTTGGCTTTGCATTTGCTACTAACTAAAGCTACCACATTCAAACAGTTGTCTAACTATAGCGTAAAGTTATTAAACAAAACAAACAAATTTAAGCTTCTGATGTGGACCCCTTGAGTTTTTGTAACAAACAAAGCTCTAAACGAAGGAGCTTACTTGCTATATACAAGATAGGACGTAAAGAACTTACAGAAATTTGGTGTCATTTCTCTTTGTAATTCTGAAAAATGGCATTCTATACTCTAGACAACAAAGTACAACTATTTCAAATTCTGACTTTTCAGGACTGTTTCACATCGACAACAAGCAATGTATTCCGTCCAAACTTTCTTGACACACACTATTTTAGTATCAATCTGTAATTATCCCTTCCAGAAGACGAAAAGAAGAAGATGAAGAACAGCAGACTCTACCTCCTCTACCTGTATGAAGTCTCATACATGCATGTCTAAATCACAAACACAGAATTGCTAATGATGGACGGAATCAACCAGTTCTCTTTGCCATAATTCAAACAAACAATAGAAGATACCTTCAAGATGAGCCAATTTTTGCATTGCAGTCGGTGCAACCATGATGGGCATTGAAATCTTAAATCCCAAGACACTTGTGGTTGTATCAATGTTGCTTACATCTACAAGAATACGAAGCCGAAACCTGTTTGGAAGAAGAGGAAATCTCAGTGGCTTATAGAAGGAAATTCTTTTCAAACTTGCTATCCTTTTACATTTTAAATGCTTCAGGTTAAAGGTCAAGAGAATATTAACAGTATCAATAAGTTTATAGAAACACTTACAAAATTCTAGACATAGTATTTCGATTCTCTTGGAGTGTCCACTGGTCCTCTGCACCAGAGGCATAATATATCGTATATCATTTTGGGTAGTCTCTCCTTTGCTAGGATCTCATACTCCATGACATTGGTAACGCTCTCCACTTTATGGAATATTATTGCTGTCTGCTATAGCAAATACCATAATCAATTTCACATCAATAAGGCTGGTATTTATATCATTTGACAGAAACATAAAAGAGTAATACTTTTTGAATTTAGAATAGGAAAAGAAGAGAAAATGAACATGAGTAAAACTGAAGAAAATGAAAACATTCAACAATTAGAAAAGATGTGTCCGCAGAAACATAAAATCACTAACACTGAAATGGCTCCTCAGGTCAGTGCAAACAGTTACGGTAGTTTAGGCAGACTTCCCTAAAGCAGCAGAGTGATAACTTGGCTGATACTGCTAGGGAGGAAAAAATACAACGGACTACATTTCTGTGTAATGTCATAAGTGATTGCAATGTTCATTGTGTTTCATCTCTAATCAGTGACATTGTTAAAAATGGAAGAGATAAAGAACAAGAAATACAAGATGATATGATCATCTAAAAGCTAAGTTGCGGGGACTCTTCACATTCAACACCACACCTATGTCGGATTCTCCAAAAATACACTACTTTTGGAGAATCCGACACGCACCCGCTAACGCTTTTGAAGAGTCCGAGCAACAGAGTCTAAAAGGAAAATGACACATTAATTTCTCTATTTAACTATTGTACTATATCATCTAAAAGGAAGGAGAGCGTTGGAGCAATGGTAAAATTGTCTCCGTGTACCTATTTGAGATTAACTTATGAACAGGAATACACATTGATTGTTTCGTCTAAACATCATTAAGCAACATCACACACATTATCTCTTTCCTCTAAACATCATTAAGCAATCAATGTTTTGTTTTCCAGATAAAAAAACCATTACACTACTAGAAAAAAGTGAGAAATTTGTTCTATGGAACATGATTTTCCAACTCATTTTCCACAATCAACTCACTCACAAAATGCAGCGTGGAAAATATATAATCACTGAAATAGTGAGATACTTCCTAATTTTTCCATACAGAAACATTACTATTTTTTCTTTGTTCTCCAGTCAATCAGGATACCCGTGGAAACAACCCCCAAACAATTTTCAGCAGGAAAATAGCCATTTTTTTAGCAGCACAACTTTTTGTCCAAGAAAGATGATCATATGCCACTTGAAAAAATATAAACCTCAAAATGAATTCTTGACTTTAGAAATCTAATAAATTCCGACAAGAACATTCTAACTGCTTATGGTTAAAACTGAACAAGATCAAAATCTAAACTCTAACCCAACAAACTAAATCAGAATTAAAAAAATATTCCAAGATTGTTCAGCATTCCATCAAATTCATATCCCTTTTTTCCAACCCAAGAAGGAAGTAATGAAGCATCACTTATCAATGATCAATCACAACACACTCAATAGAATCTTAGAAACGAATAATAAGAAAAAGAAACAAGAACGGACCTGCGCGGTGGCTATTTTTTCTTCTGTCCTACTGCATGGAATTCCTAAACGGTGGCTTAAAAGGGTTTTAACAAACTAGTCCTCGTATTATTTGCATATTAAGAAATTATTATTTGTCACATATTGACCATTTCCATATTAAGAAATCATACATAAAAAAATAATTCACAACTTAAAAAATGTTTTACAATTTTGCAAATAAATATAAATATTTTAAAAAACTAATTGTAACGATAATATAAAAAAAAAATTAATTAGTATTTATTAATTTAATAAGGTGATTAATTAATATAGAGTAATTATTTTTAGAAAACTTGATCCATTAATATAGGACGGAGGGAATATTAATGGGTCAAATAACAAGTAAAAATATTTAAAAATCTGATTAGGTAATTTTTGGAAAACAGAACATTTGGGAATTGGGATTATATGATTGCGTGGAGAAAAATCATACTCTAATACTCCCACCATACTTAGCATGGAGTTTAAGAAATTAAAAAATATTCAATTTCATAGTACTAAATTAAAGTTATATTAAATATATTAAAATGCTCTTTAATCATGTGACCTTACACATATCAAGTGAAAAGTTAAAACTAAAATTATTTTTTTTAAAATTATTCTTTTTCTAATAGATTTTAAAAAAAGTCTTTTTAAAAAAAAATGTATATTATTGATAAATGGGTAGCATTTATGTAACGATTCGAAAATTTTCGAACTTCGTAATGGTTGGTCAAGGATAGTGTTAAGCTGGTCGTGGTTAAAATCTGGTAGCCATGGGTTGATTTTAAGTGGCCGGATTCAAAACAGACCTTTTGTGAGATTTTGGAGTCGATTGGGCAGTGCACTTTGAGAGATCATAACTTTTGGTACAGGATGAACTATGTGGGCTTCTACATATCAAATTGAAGCTCTTGAGTTATCTTCGCAACACAACTGATTTCACTCAATTCGGAGTTCGTATGAGAAAGTTATGGCCGAAACAGTGAGACTGCCCGTAATTGGAAGGACGCTGAAAACAAGTTCTGGTAATTGGGTTAAGGACCGAACCACGGTCCGTGAGACACTTCACGGCCCGTGAGGGGTCCCGTGAAGTGGGGCAGAAACTTGGCAAAGTTTGGGGGTTGGACTCCGGGCCAAGTGTGGCTCCACGGACCAGTACACGGTCCGTGTGCAGCCACACGGTCCATGAGTCCCTCCGTGAAGTGTTCTAGAAAGTCCCCCGAAAGTTCAAGATGAAGACGAGACCAAGTCAGGTTAGACGGTCCAGTACACGGACCGTGTACCTGTTGACGGGCACTGTAGCCCTTCCGTGTGACACTGTGTTTCAGTGATTAGTCCGCTTCATTAATGGTAATTTCGTAAATTGACTTAATCCTATGACTCTT
>JBCEWC010015089.1:0-13960 GCA_038996855.1 Solanum aculeatissimum
AAATTGTTTTTTAAAACTCAATTTGGAAACTCAAAAGACATCGTTTCTAATTAAACGGTACTTTAGTCTGTCCCAACCATTCGAAAAAATAACAATTGTTCGCAAAAATAACAATCCTTCAAAAAAGTTACAACTCTTTGAAAAAGTCACAACCTTTTGAAAAATCCTTCGAAAAAGTCACAATCCTTCAAAAAAAGTCGCAATCCTTCAGAAAAGTCAATAACTCTTTGAAAATTCACAAGTTCTCGAAAAAGTCACAACTCTTTGAAAAAGTAACAATTCATAACTTTGAAAAAGTTACAACCTTCGAAAAAGTCACAAAGGGTATTATAGTAATCTCTTTAGAAAAGTCACAAACTTTCAAAAAAGTTACAACCCTTCGAAAAAGTCATAACCCTTCGAAAAAGTCACAATTCTTTGGAAAAGTAATAATCCTTTGAAAAAAGTATAACTCTTCGAAAAAGACACAACTCCTTTAAAAAGTCATAACCTTTCGAAAATCATAATTTTTCAATGTGAAAAATTATCTGCTTTGAATATAATATAAAATGTAAAGGTTTATTAAATTGATTTTTAAGTTGGGAGTATTATAGTAAGTTAGTATTCAAGTTAGGGAGTTCAAACACTATTGATGACAAGCCAATTATATCAAGGAATAAAGTTATAATCCAAAAAATTAGTTCTTGAGATAAATTGATAAATGCTAAATTTTCTATATAAAAAGAACTTAATAACTTTAGAATATTTTATTAATTTTAATATTAATTTATAAACTTAATTAGATTACTTATGATCGCACGAATCACAGGCTAATTACCTAGTATATTTATTTTTATTTTTATTATATAGAAGAATCATGAAAGGACGATCAAAGTTATGAAGAGTTGTACAATGAGCATTATAAATTGTACTATATACTTGGCATTATCTTTATTTCTTCACCAATAGTCTCTAACACACGTGTAATACATGTGGATCCATTCTTTTTATATCATTTCAATCTTATTGTCTATTATAAATTTATTTATTCATTATTAACTTCATTCATATACTTTGGACCCCAGTTGTGCTTCAATTTTCGTTTTATTTTTTATCGACCCTATTTTTAGCTTTCACTGTTTAAAATCAAGTTAGTTTTTTCAATACAATTTTTAAAATATTTTTAATTATAAAAATCATCTTTCTGATAATTTTATAAATCAAATGTTTAATTTTCTTTTTTTAGAAAAATATGAGAATAAAATATAAATTACTTTTGCCTTTCTAAAATATCAATATTAATTTTTTTTAAAAGACAAATAATGTGTATGTTGATCAATGCTTCAATATATAATTTTTTATCATATTGATATGAGTAAAATTGTAATCTACATCACTTTTTGCATAACTTTTGAAAAATTAGATTTTAATATTAAAATATTAATTTAATTTAATCTAAGTTTATTTTAAAAATAATCAAATTAATTCTTAAGAAAAAACCTCGAAAACTTGACAATTATTTAAGAATGAAAAGTGTATAAAAATATACTCAAATATAAAAAGATCGTAATGTTGGATCCGTTAATGGCCTTTTCATATCAAGTCTAGTTATAATTATAAATATACTAGTAAAAGCGCTCGGGCTCACTAAATATGTTTGATTATTTTTACACTCTTATTCGTATAACTAAATTTAAATTTAAAATATGATATCTCATTCATTTTAATTTGTTTGTCTTTTCAAAAAAAAATTGTTTGTCCTTTTTTTAATTTATCTCAAAAAGAATGTCTCATTCTCTCTCCTTTTATTTTTTGTAACTTTTAAACTTTAACTTTCAACATTACATGTTACCACAAGATCAAAAAATATTATTGATACATTTGAGTAACTTATAATTTTTCTTAATGTTTTTGCTAAATTAAATAGGAACAATTAATTAAAATGAAGGCAATATTTAGTTTGGTTAAAAAATTAACCAGACACGGAATCACATATGTTTTTTTGGTCTTGATTTATGTAACACCGATAGGTTATTTAGTTTGGCTAAAAAAATTAACCAGATATGATAAATGAGTAGAAGGAGGTAGCTCAAGAAGGCATGTTGGCGGAGAACTGCTTTCACATTTCTACCTATAAAATTCAAGAACTAAACCTTTAAATTGACAATTATTGTGACCTATAGTAATTTTTATATTATTTTAAGTAATATACATAAACACCTTGATTTATTTATATTATAGTATTGTTATAATTTATAGTGAAATATAACCAAGCAACTGAAGCAGGTGTGCCAATAAGTAGCTATCATAAAAAGATTTAATCTAAAAATCTACGAAATATTTTTATGGGTCCTATATGATAAATAAATGAGTAGAAGCAGGCAACACAAGCAAGTATGCTGGCGAAGAGTTGTCTGCTTTCACATTTCTACCAATAAAATTCAAGAACTAAACTTTTAAGTTGACAATTATTGCGACCTATAGTAATTTTTATATCATTTTAAGTAATATAAATAAACACTTTGATTTATTTATATTATATATATATATATATATTTTTTTTTTTTTAATTACTTCTCTTTTGACACAAATATAATCATCGGAAGATATTAAAATAGTTATTTGATTTTATTTGTTCAGTTTAAAAGAAAATTTGTTTTATCCTAATTTCACTATTTATATGACTTAAAATAATTGATCGGGGTATAGTTGAAACAATTAAAAAAATGTCTTATTAGGGTAATATTGTAAAATTCTAGTTGAAGCAGTTAAAGAAATATAATCAAACATCTAAAGCAGACGTTGATTAGGGCAATATAGTAAAATCACTGTTGAAAAAATGTCTTACTAGGGATAATATTGTAAAATTATAGTCGAAACAACTAAAGAAATATAATCAAGCAGTTGAAGTGTACGTGTCAATAAACAACTATCATAAAAAGATTTAATTAAAAAGTCCACGAAATTTTTTTATAAGCCCTATATGGTAAAAGAGCAGAAGTAGGCAACTCAAGAAGACAATCACCATCTATAATTACTTCTCTTTTGACACAAATATAATCATCGGAAGATATTAAAATAGTTATTTGATTTTATTTGTTCAGTTTAAAAGGAAATTTGTTTTATCCTAATTTCACTATTTACATGACTTGAAATAATTGATCGGGGTGAGATAGTAAAATCACAGTTGAAAAAATGTCTTATTAGGGGTAATTTTGTAAAATTATAATCGAACTAGTTAAAGAAATATAATCAACCAGCTGAAACAGACGTTGATCAGGGGATATAGTAAAATCATAGTTAAAAAATGTCTTATTAGGAATAATATTGTAAAATTATTGTCGAAGCAGCTAAAGAAATATAAGAAAACAGCTGAAGCAGATACATCAATAAACAACCATCATAAAAAGATTTAATTAAAAAGTCCACAAAATATTTTTATAAATAAATATGTTTGATTATTTTTATATTTTTATTCGTATGACTAAATTTAAATTTAAAATATAATGTTTCATTTGTTTTAATTTGTTTGTCATTTTTTTAGTTTGTCTCAAAAATAATATTTCTTTCTCTCTTTTTTTGGCAACTTTTAAAATTTAATTGTCACATGATATGTTACCACAAGATCAAATAATATTTTTGATATATTTGAGTCAAATAATTTGACATACTCTTAATTGTTATCCTAATTTATGTGACACTAATAAAATCCAAGAACTAAAATTTTAAATTGACAATTATTGTGACCTATAGTAATTTTTACATCATTTTAAATAATATACATAAATATTTTGATTTATTTATATTATATACATTTTTTAAAGTATTTTCTTTTTGACACAAATATAATCATTGAAAGATATCTAAATAGTTATTTAATTTTATTTGACAGTTTAGAATGAAATTTGTTTTATCCTACTTTCTCTATTTACGTGACTTAAAATAATTAATCGGAGCGATATAGTAAAATCATAGTTGAAAAAATATTTTATTAGGGGGAATATTATAAAATCATCATTGAAGCAACTAAAGAAATATAATCAAACAACTATAGTATACGCGTCACTAAATCGCTGCCATAAAAAGATTTAATTAAAAAGTTACTACCCTCAGCATATATTACATAAATGAAGTTTGGAAAAATTAAAATTTTGTAATTTACAAAATGATTTATAAAATTTGGCAAAATTAAAATTTACAAGATTATTTTGTCTTTTTAACATTTTTAAAGAATCTTCAAACAACAGAATAAGTCATGCAAAATACAAAGGCACGATATAAAAGTATTAACAATTAACAATTAGAAGCGGCCTTCTTTTTTACTTATTTACACAAATACCATTTGTCGTAGCATGTAGTAAGAACCACGTGAAGTCATATACTTGATTTGACAATATGTAAATATGTAGTTAGAACCAAGTTAACATCATATGAAGTCATATAATTGATTTAATGATAGTATGAAAAAATCACCATTTATTCATATAGAAGATAATTGGTTTGGTGGTAATACGAAAGAACCACCACTTATTCATATGGAAATAAATGTCAATCAAAATGAACCCTTGCTAGGGACTGAAAAGGCAGAAAGTGAAATAGCGACTTGTATTGTACCGACAAATTTGACATTTTGGGAGCCGGTCCCCACGTAGGGATGGGGATGAATCTAAAGGGTAGCAACGATTATTTATCTTCTTTCAAATTATATGTTATATATATAACACATCGTGTACGTCACTGTAAAGATATACATTAAAAAATGTTTCAAAATAGCAATTAATATTAAAATACATGCATCATTTGTTTAAATTAAATGATGATAAATGAATATTGTTATACCAACACAACAATTAAATTCAATATCTTTTGATCATACAAGCGGAGCCCATTTTTAGAGTTACAAGGATGCTAGAAACATGTTAAAGGAAATTTTCTTTTCATAATTTTTACCGTTATAGAAGAAAAATCTGATCTCCGTGTAGATCACACACACACACACACAAAACAAAAAAAAAAAACTCCAACTACTGACTCTTTTCCATGTCATTTAGAATAATTAATAATTAATATAAAAATGAAATTTGTCATTTGTTCAATGTAAAATTTATTTTAAAGGATTAAAGAGAAGAAAGATGTTTCATTAAGGACCCCACACATGATTTTAATATTAGAAATATAAAAAGATTGATTAAAAAATTATATTTTTAGATATATAATTTAAATTTTATAAGTTATATTTTTTTCTCATAAACATAAAACTTCCATAATTTGTGAAAAGTATCAAGACTTCTCGATTTTCATACCATCTTACTAAATAAAAAATTCATAATTCTAATCACATTAAATCGTTAATCAATATAAAAATAGATATCATACTGTGAATATTTAATTATGAGTAATAAGATTAGGAATGAGACCATTCGGGAGAAACTCGAGGTGTGGGCTCTGTGGTTGACAAGATGAGAGAAGCGAGACTGCGATGGTTTGGACACATGTAGAGAAGGAGTATCGATGCTCCTGTTAGGAGGTGCGAAAGGTTGGATTTAGGATTTTCACGGAGAAGTAGAGGTAGATCGAAGAAGTATTGGGGGGAGGTGATCAGACAAAATATGGTGAAACTTGATCTCACCGAGGACATGAACTTAGATAGGAATGTGTGGAGGTCGCAGATTAGAGTAGCAGGCTAATAAGTAATTAATAGGGTCAGGTTAAGGTCTGGCCGTGAGGTATAGTAGGGTAGTAGGATTTGTCGTGTCTTTTATCTAAAGTTGTCATTATTTGTCTTATATATGTTAATTGTCTCGTATTCACATACTATCATGTGCTTTTTGTTATTAGTGGCTCTTTCTGTTCCCCTTCTCTTCCTTTCCGGTTTTCCATATCTAATTTATTCTGCTTATAGGTTTTTGTGACGAGGGCCCCCAGGAAACATCCTCTCTACCTCTATGAAGTAGTGATAAGGTCTGCGTACATTCTACCTTCCCCAGACCCCACTTATGAGATTCCACGAGATATGTTGTTGTTGTATTATATAGTGCCTTCTCTATTTTCATGGCCCTCATGAAAAATATGGCATGGAAAACCTACGAATTTTCATACGAATAATTATGGTATGAAAATCTGTTGGTACTATTTTTTAATGGAATTTAGGGAGTCTCCAAACAATTAGGAGTATAGATAGCAAATAAGAAACGATTCCCAAATCAAATATGAGTTCTGCAAAGATTTCTATTCTTTTGTGTGATTTTTCTTTTACAAATTTATTACATTACATATTTCAATCAATATTTCTAGATATAGAAATAAATATAGAAGAAGAGTTGTACTCATCTAAATAGAATTCCTCTAACGTCCAATTAAGAGATTGTCACAACTCGATACTGTTGACATTCAATTTTTAATTTTCACAATACAAATAATTATTGAGTTTCTTCAAATTTTTAGTAATTATTTTTGAAAAATCTAAAAATTTCTTTAGGTCATTTTAGTGACAATTCTTTGATTTTTAAATTATACATATATCTATATATACACATGTATATATGTATACATGTGTATGTATATATATATATATATATATATATTGCATACATATTTTCATTATCTTTTTTATATAATATTTTTAACTTTTAAAATTATATATGTATACATGTATATATGTGTATGTGTATGTGTATATATATATATATATATATTCATTATTTTTCATAGATAATATTTTAACTTTTTAAAATGATATGTGTATATACATATATATACATGTATATACGTGTATGTATATGTTATATATACATTTTTTCTTTATTTTTCATAGATAATATTTTATCTTTTTTAAATGATATATAACACACACACACGTATATATATATATATATATATATATATATATATATATACACATGTATATATGTGTATGTATATGTTTTAATATATATATATATATATACACACATGTATATATGTGTATGTATATGTTTTAATATATATATATATATATATATATATATATACATGTATATATGTGTATGTATATGTTTTATATATATATTTTAATTATATTATCTAGTTACATATTTAATTCTTACTTTTTCATAATTTTTCAAAAATCGTTTCAAAAGATTTTATTTTTTAAATTATCTTAGTTAATTTATAAATTATTTTTGAAATTAATTAGTTGATAATTAAGTTAGTTATTTCACTTCGTAAATTTCAAGAAGCTCTTTGATTAACTTATATTAATTCGTCTCATGGCCGACTAATAAACTAATTCGATTCAGCTATGTTTTAAACCCTAAATTGACCTTGATCATGATTTTAGAATGACTAAATTTCTAATTATATTTTTTCACCTCCAATTCCTATTTTTTGAACCGGTTTAACTCATTTTTGGACCAAAAATCCAAAATTAGTCCAAAATTGGACCAATTTCGCAGGCCCAATTCACTTCATCCGTCCCATTCCCCTTTTAATGCAACCAAATCAGCCAACATACATAAGAAACCAACCCACTATCATGATCCAAAAATGGACGTGATGACACTCGCCTTATCTCATCAAGACAAGTCAACCAAAAATCTAATTATGATGATAAAGTACAGAAGGATAATAAAATAAAGGTTTAACTGTGGATAATAAGTCAACTTAATTTAAATTCTCCAAAACCTGGTTGTCACGTGCACAAACCTCTACAATATTACAATGGATTTGAAAGAAAAATACAAGTCTCAAATGATGTTGTCTCTAAAGTAAAACAAGATCATAAATAGAAGAAGGAGGACTCGCTGAAATGACAGATAACTACCTCACTAATCTCCACAGAAAGTCTAGGATAAGAAGAGAAGAGAGAGTATCACAAAGATCCGAGCGTATAACCTACAAAAATGTAGAAGCAAAGGGTGAATACCAACCACACGGTACCTAACAAATCAACTAACAAAACAAAGCAAGTCCAATAGAATATACAAACTCTTTTCATCCCAACTGACCTCCACAACTATAACCTGCACAAAAAATCAGCCCATCCCAGCAACACATAATACACAATAAAGATAGCTTTTTACAATATCACAATTCTAAATCACAAGCCACAACTCACCAATGATAACACAATCAATCACAAGAATAACATCATGCCACATAAGAATATGCAAGGATGAGATACAATGCTTATGCAATAATCGTCGGCAATGACCTCAACATCACAATATCGCCGGTAATGACCTCGGCATCACAATATCTCTAGCAATGACCTCGACATCACAATATCGTCGGCAATGACCTCAACATCACAATATCACTGACAATGACCTTGGCATTACAATCTTGCCGGTAATGACCTGGGTATCACATCTCGACCAGTAAAGGCCTCGACCAATTTTCACTACACTCATATCAATAATCAGAACCAATGCAAGTATATGGGACATATAATGAATGAACATAAGATGAAGTTCACAAATAAATCTACTCATAATCACCAACCACAACAACATATATCAATATAGAATTCTCATCACTTAACCACATTTTTTAATTCAAGTGTCACAACATCACACCAACTCGCATTTACATTAATCACCCATTTTTTATAATATCACAAACATTTCGTGCATCACACATAGAAGAAAGGAAGATTTGGGAATTCTACGAGAAATACAAAATTTTGAAAGTTCACTTGCCTCAATTAATAAAAAAATCACTTCAAAACTTGAGCCTTTCGTAACACTTTAGGATGATTAAAATCTGTTCAAATACATAATCTACATAAGAATACGAATTCAATGACACCCATATTGCTATATTTATTTTTCGGTTCAAAAAGTCACCCCGAGCCCTCAAATTCGAATATGAAGATTTCTGTCAAAATATATTTAACCATAATAAAATAAATTTATATGTCAAATTATTTCAGCTAAAATGGATCGTTATTCGACCCCCAAATCAAGATTCTATTCTAAGAACCGTAGGCTATATTTTCATAAACTGTACACGTTTCTACCCTAAAAATCTATTTATAATCTCATGAAAACTTAATAGAAAGGACGAAAATAATTACCTTGATGATTTAGGATGAAACTCTCAAATTTTCTTCTCTTCTTTTTCTTTATTTTTCTCTCTGCGCGTTTTTTGCTTTCCGACATCGTCGTCGTCTGTTTCTGTTTTTCTTTTGTTTTCTAGGTTGCTACTTAGGCAACAACCTTTTATTTATTATTTTTTAATTTTTTTTCCTTTTTTTTATTTTTCTTAATTCTTTTTTTTGAATATTTAATATTTTAGTTCCCTTTTCTTTCTTTTTCTTTTATAATTAAATGAGTACTAAAACTAACAAACTTCATTATTTTTATTTGAATAAATATAAAACAAGTGGTATAGAATATTAAATAAATTATCAATTTAATTAATTTATAAAATTATCCGTCAACTAAATAACCATAAATACTGAATAGTCTAAAATTTTCAATTTAAATTTACAAAAAAGATCTTTTATGAAAGAGAGAGAATTTATTTTTAAAATGACCTCACGGGTCATTACATTATCCACCACTAAAAACCATATTCGTCCTCAAACATAAAGAAGGAGAAGGAGGAATAATTGATATTACCAAAGCCAAGTTATTATCTTGCGGAGTTAGTATTTATCTTTCCAAGTAAGCTCTGTTTAAGACCATTACATCAAAACCAACCATTAAGAACTAAACTTTTAAATCAAACCGTGCAGATTTACAAATCAAGAGTGATTTCCATGCGACAAACTAACCCATGAACTCAATCTGAATAGCAACCCACTAGACCATCACTCAACAATTAGGATGAATCTTTCTCATATAACGACGATAAAATTTCAACTCAATATCGACCATAATCAAAAGCTAATCTAAATCCACCATCCCACACTCCTAATGCACAAACCATCATGGGTCTTGTTAATATTTCATTCTCATTTTCAAACCTTTTCACGAGCTTAAATTATAAAATGTGATCTTTAAACATTAAATACTCATCATAGAGAATCAGATTTTTCTAACCCAACAAAGGAAAGGAGCAAGTAACCACTAAGCATATGATACATTTAAACATACAAAACCTCTAACAATACTATCAGAAATACTAGATCAATAACAGTGACTGTAAACAACTCTTAACAGCGATAGAGCTAGATTCAACAAGCCCCACATTCAATCCTACATAGCCAGAACATGACCTCAACGATGAAATGAATCTTAAGACTACTGGATAACTATAATTAGTCATGGTAGCTCTTCTATAATTTTTTTTCTAATCAGGTGATACTCGTAGAACTATTGAAAAAAAAAACTCAGCTGCTCCAAGGCAATACCAAATATGTCATCCAAAATGATCAAGTCTGCACAAGCATCCTACCTTACAAAGAGAAAATTACAGGATCAGTTCACCTGATCCACCACTAAGGATCCGTCTACAAAAGTGAAGACACGAGTGAGAATAGGCAGCGAGTAATACTCTAAACCATGCCCATAATGAAGTAGGTAGTCACATAAGAATGCACAAAATTAAGGTCGAATGATACAAGATACTTCTTTCATAGTGCCTCTATCGAACATTTTTCGTTCATCTGACCCCATCTTTTTTTACTACTCATCATAAACTTGTTTGGTCCCCAATACAATCATACACATACTTAAATTATCAAACTCTATATACTCCTCATGGTACTGCACCAAAGATAATAATATATATCAATATAGAATTCTCATCACTTAACCACATTTTTCAATTCAAGTGTCACAATATCACACCAACTCACATTTACATTAATCACACCCATTTTTGGATCGTGACACCCACAAACCCCTTTCTCCCCAAAAATTTCTCTCCTTCATGCTACACTTTATTTTCACGCATCTTCTCCAGAACATGCCAAAATGACGCCTTCATCCAACAATGACAAAATGAAGCCAACGATGGGAAAAACGATAATAACAACTCAGCCAAACCCAGTGTCAGGATCTCAATAAGGATCTAACTGAATTTTGCAAATAAGAAGAAAAAGACTTATTTTTGGGACAAATTTCTGATTATTCTCAAATGGAAAATTAGATATTGACTACAAGGAAATGAAAGACTGAATTAATCTATGATATCAGTGATAATTATGCATTCATGGTGAGTCTCGAATCTATAGAAAGAAGGAAGAAGATCTGAAATTAGAAGAAGAAGAAAAACAAGAAGAGAAAGGAGAGAAAGAATACTAGGAAGAAGAGAAAAATTTACCAGAATTATCGCTGGTTGATTCCTCACTTCTAGGTCGTTATATAACTACCTCATCAGTAGCTGATGTGGTTGCAATCCCTATACTTGCGCCTTATTAATTTATTCATGATCTCAACCACAAAATCAGTATTTCAATAATTCTTCTGCCTGAATCAAGGCTCAATTGTTCATCTCCAATCAACTTTGATTCCATAAATGATATTCTCTTTATCTGACTATTTATTTCTATAAGTAGGATCATTACATACCCTCCTCTATTAATTTATCCCTGACCTCAAAGATGTGTATCAAAGCTTGGAAACTTAGCCTTGAGGAAGCTGTAATCTTCCCAAGTAGCATCTTCTAAGGGCAAATTAGACCATTGAACTAGAACTTTCACCTCAGTCACATTGTCCTTCTTGAACATTTGTCTTTGTAAGATAACTACAGGTTGAGTAGTGAACTGACCATCCTTCCTAGTGCTAGGCAAGGTAGATTGCACCACTATAGCGGATCCCACTTTCTTCTTGAGCAAGGACACATGAAGAACAGGGTGAACTTCAGAGTCAACAGGTGGCTCAAGCTTGTAAGCAATTGACCCAATCTAAACTAAAATCTTGTAAGGTCCATAATATTAGGATAAAAGTTTCAATTGCTTCCTTAATTCCACAGATGTTTGTCTATAAGGTTGTAGCTTGAGGTAGATCATGTCACCAACCTGACATGCTCTATCTGATCATTTCCTATCAACATAATATTTCATTCTTTCTTGTGCTTTAGACAATTTATCTTGCAAAAGTTGTTGCATCTGTGCCTCTTTAGAATAATATCCTCAACTACTGGAGCATTACAATCTACCAAGGGTCCCATAGATAAATGTGTGTGTGTGGGGGGAGGGGAGTATCCATACAATGCTTCAAAAGGAGTACACTGCAAACTAGTGTGAAAATTGGTCTTATATCACCACTCAACTACTGTGATCTAGTGCTCCCAAAGTGCAGGTCTGCTAGACACCATACACCTCAAATAGTTCTCTAAATATTTATTCACTCTCTTAGTTTGCCCATCACTCTGAGGATGATAAGCTGTGCTATAATGCAATGGAGTGCCTAAAAGTTTGAATAAAGCCTGCCAAAAATGGCTGAGAAATACTTTATCTCTATTAGTAACTA
Organism: Solanum aculeatissimum; assembly: GCA_038996855.1. Taxonomy (NCBI): domain Eukaryota; kingdom Viridiplantae; phylum Streptophyta; class Magnoliopsida; order Solanales; family Solanaceae; genus Solanum; species Solanum aculeatissimum. The sequence goes on from JBCEWC010015089.1 coordinate 12,381, forward strand.
TGGACTCAAATGTGCCATGTAAACAATGTATCCTTTTCCAGAAGAGTTCAACAACAATCACATCAGTATAAGGATATGCTAAGGCAATAAAATGGGCATACTTGGTCATTCTATCAACTACTACTAAAATCACATCTTTGCCCCTGGACTTGGGTAAGCCTTCAATGAAATCCATGTTAATTTGACTCCAAGCTTGATTAGGTATAGGGAGTGGCTGCAATAATCCAAGATAAGCAACATTATCATCTTTGCTCCTCTGGCAGACCTCATAGCTTGAAACAAGATCATTAACCATTAGTTTCATTTTACGCCAGTAGAATAACTGGGATAACCTTTTAAGAGTACCTAGTTTGCCTGAATTCCCTCCAACTGGTGAAGCATGAAAGGAGTTCACAAGTTGTTGTCTCAACTCTCCAGTAGCCCCAGTGTAGACCTTGCCTTTCTTCCTAAGGATCCCAGAAGAGTAGTGCAATAAACTAGGTCCTTGCAAGTCTACAGACAGTTGTATGATCGATTCTTGTACTCGAGGGTCTCCTTCGTAGCTATTAGAAACTTCCTGCATTCATGATGGAATTGAGGCACTAATAGCTAACAATTGTCCTTGTCCTTCCTATCATAATAGTGCATCTGCGACTCTATTCTTAGCTCCTTTCTTATATTGAACCTCATAATCAAGGCCTAGTAATTTAGTGAGCCCTTTCTATTGTAATGCTGAAGTAACCTTCTATTCCATAAAATATTTCAAGCTATGATGATCAGTTCTAAAAATAAAATTCTTGAATTAAAGGTAGTGCCTCCATTTGTCCACAACATTTAGCAAGGCCACATATTTTTTTTCATAGATAGATTTTCCCCTGTGCTTGGGTGCTAGTACTTTACTAAAGTAAGCTATTGGTCTTCCTTCTTGCATAAGGACATCACCAATGCCACTATGACTAGTATCCATCTCTACAATAAACTCCTTGGTAAAATCAATACCGGTGTTGAGGAGATAGAAGACTTGAGAGATGCAAATGCCAACTCCGCTTCATCATTCCATTTGAAAGCATCATTTTTAAGCAGATCAGTGAGAGTTCTGAAAATTGTGCCATAACCAACTATATACTTTTTGTAGTACCCTATCAACCTCAAAAAACCTCTAAGGCCCTTCAAGGACTTATATATAGGCCAATCCACCTTTGCTTGGAATTTAGCAGGATCAGTACTCACTCTTTATCTAGTAATAACATGACCTAAGTACTCAACCTTAGTGTCACGACCCAGATAGGGGGCCTAGATGTGACATAGCGAAAGAGGACCCGAAGACCCTCGATCAAGCCATCATAACATCATTACACTTATCATCGGTTCGGAAATGCGGAAGCTAAAGTATGTAGCACATAAGCTCTAAGGGTTTAGGGGCTTGTGACTCAAGCTATGGGAACAATTCGGGAATGGGAGGAATATGCTTGCACATAGCACATAGGCACACATCATGATCAATATTCAAGCCATTCTAATAATATGATAATATAAGCCAAAATCATAACATGAGAACATAATCATAGATCAAGGGGAACATAGTATCATAATACAAAGTC
>JBCEWC010015090.1:0-13960 GCA_038996855.1 Solanum aculeatissimum
CGGGATTACTATACCCCCCAAGAAGAGGGATAACTTATCCCGGTACTATTTATTAGTCCCGGGATAAGTTATCCCGATTTTGCCAACCAAACATCAACTTAAAGGCCACTATATTTTTATCCCGAGATTAAATACATTTATCCTTTACACCAAACGACCCCTAGAGTTATAACTTAGTGGCATATAAATAGCATAATAATATAAACCTAAAACATATTGATTATTATACCTAATAAAGTATCAAAATAATATCTAAAGTAAGTCATGTATACACTAATTAAATCATAGATCAAACACTTACGAAAGTCCTAATAAAGATGCTACAAACATATAAATATATACATGAATCGAAAAAAAAATTGATTAACTATTAAGAAAAAAGATAATTTTAATTTAAGCAAAACTAGAGACTTATATTGGTAGCATATTTAAACTGAGAGGAAAATATAAGAATACTAAACAAGAATGGAAGATAAATGATGATAGAGAGTAAAATGTAAAGAGTCTTATTATAATTTTTCAAGTGTATATTTCGCAAAAACTGAAAACTAAACTTTTATAGAATATGTAAATCCATTTACAATCTTCAGGAAATATGTTAGTACAACTTTTAAAAAGTATCTATACTTTATTAAAAGTGTAAAGGTCTTTAGAAATATTGTTTGAATTTTTTGCGCTTCATTAAAAGGCTCTTCTTTAGACAAAATTATTTTTTCACCATTTTTTACAAAATTCTTCTTTAATTATATTTATAATATTGACTTTTAAAATATATGAAAATAAATGATAAAATAAGAACTTCTAGTCATGGAAAGAGTCACAAATATTCTTTATTTAATAGGCTTCTACTTTTTTCTTATTTGAATCAAGAAAAAACTCTACAGTCAGTCGCTAAGGAAAATTCTAATTTACCATGATATATAAGACTTTTATAAATAAATCATTTATCAAAATTACTTTTGTAGTGAATTATTTATCTTTTCATAAGTTCATAATTAAATTTAATTTTCCTGTGTAATATTTGTTATGAGATAAGGTACGCGTTTTGATCACACGCAAAGCTCATACAATAAGACTAGTATTAAATAAATACATGTACGTTAAAAAGTTTATTGAATGAAACATCCACCATGGAATTAATTCATAACAATACTTAATTCTTTCATGTATTGCAATTTTCCTTTGTCGATTTTTTTTTTTTGAAAAATATAATATTACTTATCAAATTATATTGATTTGGCATAAACATACAACAATGTGCTACCTGATTAATAATAATAACAATTAAAATCAATATAATTTTCACAAATTATTTCTCAAATTCATGTTTGTAAATTTAAAAATAATTCTTAAATACAGGAATGAAAGATATCAATCCAAATTAAAAGTTGCACATAATTAATTTATTTTTTAGTTAATAAAGCAGAAATTGTGTAAACAAAATATCTTAGTCGAATAATGACTCATATTACTTTTAAATGAAAAAAAATTTTAAAATGACTTAACGAGTCATTACATCCTTTTTAAGAATTATCAATATAATTTATTTGATAACGACAGAAAAGTTAACATCTTCAGGATGTAGAAATGATATGGTAAATATTTAATTATATCACAATCTTCACATTTATTTAAATAGGAGTATGGTATTTGATATTCTTAACAATTTTTTTTTGTTGCAAAACTTAATTAAGATTTATAAAATAGTATTAGTACAAAACTAATTATATACGTTAAAATGCTCTATCTTGCTTGAATATTTTTTTTCTCTATAATTAATTGACGAAGTGATATTTTTCAATAACTTTTCATGTGTAATTGAAACAGTTTTTTTAAAAGTCAAAATTAAAATTATTTATTCTAGTAGTATTTAACCTCGAATAAATTACAGTTATCAATTTTATTATACCTCAAATATCAAAATTGAACTTTAAAATAATAAATCATATTAATATAATTTGATATGATAATAATATAATATTTAAAAAATTAAAATTATCAAATTGAAATTTTCAGTATCGTATCATATTGATATTACGTTTACGTTATTTTTAAACAATATATGTTATTCATCTATCCCTATTTATGCGACACTAATTCGAGGGTTAATTGAACTTTTTATGTGTCTTTTAAATATTTTAAGTTGTTAATTCTTGTGATTTATAATATTTTTACTTTAATTTTCACATGTGGATATATTATTACTATTAAATATCTAGATTTATAATATCTTTTACGTAGTTTCCTGATTAAATAATATATGTTACTTCTTTTGTCCCATTTTATGTGATGTCGATAGATTAATTTCAATAATCAATCAAATTTTTTATTTGATTTTATAATATTTTAAGTTGTTAATTATCACGATTTATGATATCTCTTATGCTCTTACAAAACATATTTTTTAAAACTATTTTAAGTCATCAATTATCATGTTTAATAATATTTGTTATTTTTCTGTTGTAACACCCCCTAATTAGTTTCACCTAGTCTGATGTAAATGCTCCGGAGAAGCTGAGAAAATGACTGAGAAAAATCACTAGTAGGAACCATGAAGAGTCATCTACGACCCATAGAGAGTAGTGATCTACAACCTGTAGATGGGACCTCGTAGATGCCCCTGTTGCTTGGTAAAATTTTTCTAAGTTTGAATCCCAGGTACGAGTCCTTCTATAGACCATAATTCATTCCATGGCCCGTGGAATGGGATTCGTAGATTGAGTTCCAAGAAATCAAGATTTTTGAACTTTGAAAGACGAGTTACCAGATGGCCCATCATCTCATTTACGGCCCATGAAATGGGTTTCGTAGATTAAAGTTCTAGAAACTAATATTTCTAAACCTTGAACGACGAGTTACCGGATGACCCGTAAGTGGGATTACGACCCATAGACGAGGTTTCGTAGTTCCCATCGGCAGTTTTGAGAGGGGTATTCTTGTCTTTTCCTACCTTTTCTAATTAAAAACTATGATGTTTTGAACTTGTTTTAGGTCCTTTATCAGTACCCTAGGTGTATTATTCCTCATTATACACTTAGAAAACTTGAGAGCATCGAGGAAGGGAGAAAAACTAGAGTTCTACGCACAGTGTTGAAGATTGTCCAAGAGTTGATCGCTTTTTAAAAATTTCAGGTATGTAAGGCTACCTAAAGTGTTGGACTGAGTTCGTCCACGCGCCCTTCCATTCATTTGAGTTGAACTCACAAATAAGAATTGAGTATTGAAAATCCTATGACCCTAATTTTTGAGTTGCTTGCATTTATTTTGAGTCCTCATGAATATATGTGAACAATTGACGAATAACATTGTTGTTTATATGAAATTAGGATACTAGCCGTATACTTGACAACATGAACCCAAAATTTCATTATCCTATAAGATTTTGTATATTGACTGAATTGAGATCATGAGTCTGATTATCTAAGTTGAGTAACTTGAGTATTAATTAAGCATGAGAAACATATTATCTATCTTACATATCTAATGAGCATCATTTTTGTCTTATGTGAGGAACATGATTGAGTGAAGTCCAAATGACTGTTTGAATTTGAGTCATGATTGTATGCATGATTGATTTCCCTGAATGGTTGAGTTGTTGAGTAATTGAGTTGAACTGATTTGAGATAATCTAAAGAGATGATTTTGAGTTGATTGGCATGAGCATGTTTTAGTCTTGGGAGGAGTATTGAGCATCGATATTGGAGCAAGTAAATAACTACTCTAACCCATAAACTACGTTACCAAAGTAGGATAGTCGTGTAGTTAACTCTGGCGACTCATGTCCCAAAAAGATGGACATTTGTTTTGGATCCGAGAGAGAGTTGATCCTCCTTTACCTTGGCAAGATTTGGACGGGCGTGGCAACAACGCCGTCTTCGTTGTACATCACCAAATTAAAGGTGGTGAAAGTTATGTCGGTTAAGAGAAATTATCAAGCAATACTTGATTGAGCATATCATGTTTTAAACTGGGTTGCATAACATTGAGTCCATTTTCAAAGCATGATTTTAAACTTTAAACTTGCATATTTATTAAGTTGGGTTACGAGTTGATGAGTTAAGTTCCGAGTTGAGTTGATTGATTTGAGTTTCGAGTTGAGTTGATTGATTTGAGTTTGAGCTTTACGTATTTACTTTAGCCTATCGTACATACTAGTATATTCCATGTATTGATATCCATTTAGGCATGCATCATTAATGAAGCAGATACAGGTGATAGAGGACTTCAGCCAACGTATCGTTGAGGTCCAGCTTCTGACTTCCAGATTTGGTGAGCGCTCATTGCCATCAGAGGAGACCTTTTCTTTTTATTATATTTAGTAGTCATAGTTATTTCTTTGAGGTTGCCCCGGACTTGTCTTGGCACCTTCTAGATGGACAGAGGCTTCATAGACATTGAGTAGAGGTAGTTTGATTGTTTTTATTTTTCAAACTTGATCATTGGAAACTATTATTATAAGAGTTTTATTTATCTAAAATGATAGCTTTTCTGAGTATTCTTTCGCTGTCGAGTATGATGTGACAATTAGGCCAGGTGATTCTCTTAGGGAATCAACAATGATTCTTCAAGTGCCGACCACGCCAAGGATACCCTCACGGGGCGTGACAGACTTGGTATCAAAACACAGGGTCTAAGTGTCCTAAGGAGTCTATGAAGTCGTGTCTAGTAGAGTCTTGTTTATGGGTGTGTTGTGCACCACACTTTATAATCAGGAGGCTATGGGACATTAGCAATTGTTACACTTCTTTTGTATTCTGAGTTCGTACGATAACGTTTAACTCTATCAAAATATCTATTTGATTTGTATGTTACACATTCGCATATCATGTCTTCTAAACATATCACCGCCCAAAGAGAGACCCCAGTTGGAAATACTGAGAATCCTCCTTCATAGGTGCCTACTCAGATAGAGACGAGGGGTCAAGGTCGACCAGCTAGAGCCACCGGGGTTCCATAGACACCTCTGCTCCACCTGCTTCTACTATTGAGACCGATTTCAAAGGAGCTATTGCTATGCTCACCCAGTTGGTAGTCACCCAGAGTAGGAATCAGAGTTCATAGGCCCTTAGTTCTAGATCCTAAAAGTCAACTGTTGCAACCAGACTTAGATATTTTCTGAGGATGAACCTACTAGTTTTCACAGGGTCTAAGGGTGAGAAAGACCCCCCAGAACTTTATTGATGAGATGTGGAAGGTAATCTATGCCTGCGACCGACATTGAGGGAGTTGAACTCATTTCCTACCAGCTTAAGGATGTGGTGAATATCTGGTATAACCAATAGGAAGAGGGTCGAGGTGAGGATGTTGTGTCTGCTGAGTTGAGTGAATTTGAGAATGTCTTCCTGGATCACTTCTTTCCCCAGAAGTTGAGGGAGGCGAAGATTGAAGAGTTTGTGAACTTGAAGCAGGATGGATTGACTATTAAAGAATATAGCCTCAAGTTCATCTAGTTATCCAGGTATACCCCAGAGATGGTCCAGGATATGAGAGCAAGAATGAGGAAGTTTATATCTAGCTTGGGTAAGCATGTGAAGAAAGAGTGCAAGGCAACATTACTAATCCCAGGCATGGATATCTCTAGTCTTATGGTCTATGTACAACAACTTGATGAGGATAAGAACAGAGATAGAGAGGACCATTTAACCAAGAAGCCCAAGTCAGCAGGGCCTGAGCCTAATCAACCTAAGCAGATTAAGAGAAACAAGTCCTACTTCTAAAGGAGATTTAATAGTTATGCATCATCCTTAGCCAGTGTGCCAGCTCCGAGGAACAACTATGATCAGAAGTCCCAAGGTCACAGAACTTTAAAGCACAGTATTCTGTCACAGGCTAGTGTGACCCTTGGATCGAAAGGGAAGCCACCTTGTGAAAAGTGTGGCAGGATGCATTTGAGAGAGTGTAAATAAGGAGGGAATGATTGCTATAAGTGTGGCCAGGCAGGTCATTGTCAAAGGGAGTGTCCATTATGGAACAATAATGTCCAATCTTCTACTATAGCACCACCAGCCAAAGGTAATAAAAAACATGCTACACCAGGGATAGGCAGTGGGATAAACTATCTGTATGCGATGGGAAATTGGCAGGATCAAGAGGCTGCACCAGATGTTGTGACGAGTATGACTTAAGTTTTTATCTTTGATTGTTATGTTTTGCTTGATCCGAGTGCAACTCTGTCCTTTGTGATGTCATATGTGGCTAGTATATTTAAGATTCTTCCTGAGTGTTTTCTTGAGCCCTTTTTTGTTTCTACTTCTGTTGGTGAGTCTATTCAAGCTGAGAGAGTTACTAGAGATTGTGTAGTGTCCATCCATCATAAGGATACTCTTGATGATTTGATTGAATTAGAAATGATTGACTTTGATGTATTTCTTGGCATTGAGTGGCTTCACGCCTGTTACGCCTCTGTCGGTTGTAAAACCTAAACTTTCAAATTTTAGTTTTTGAATGAGGCTGTTATAGAGTGGAAGAGTAATTCAGTTGCGGTTAAGGGTAAGTTTATTTTCTACCTTAAGGAAAGAAATTTAATCTCAAAGGGATGTATCTATCACCTCGTGTGAGTTAAGTCTGATGATGTTGAGCCTCCTACCCTTGAGTATGTCCCAATTGTAAATGAGTTTCCTCAGGATCTACTTGGAGTCCCTCCTGATAGAGAGATTGACTTCGGAATTTATATTCTTCCTGACACTCAACCTATCTCTATTCCACCGTATAGAATGGGCCCTATTGAGTTGAAAGAGCTGAAAATCTAGTTGAAAGATTAGCTAGAGAAGAGCTTTATTAGGCTGAGTATTTCTCTATGGGGTGCTCCGACCCTATTTGTGTGAAAGAAGGATGATTCCCTCAGAATGTGTATTGACTATCGCCAATTAAATAAGGTGACAGTCAAGAATAAATATCCCTTCCCAAGGATAGATAACTTATTTGACCAACTTCAGGGTGCCACTATTTTCTCCAAGATAGGTCTCAGATCAGGCTATCACCAGTTGAAAGTGAGAGAATGTGACATCCCAAAGATGATTTTTCAAACCCGATATGGTCATTATGAGTTTTTGGTAATGTTCTTTGGGTTGACAAATGCACCTGTAGCCTTCATGGACTTGATGAACAGAGTATTCAGATAGTACCTAAATATGTTCGTGATTGTGTTTATTAACGATATTTTGGTGTATTCTAGAAATGAGGAGGAGTATGCTAATCACCTTAGGATCGCTTTACAGACACTCAAAGATGGTGAGTTGTATGCTAAGTTTTCAAAGTGCGAGTTTTGGCTCAAATATATGGCATTCTTAGGACATATAGTTTCGGGCGATGGTATACAAGTAGACACTCAAAAGATTGAAGCAGTTAAGAATTGACCTAGACTAACCTCTCTGACTGACATAAGAAGCTTTCTAGGTTTGGTTGGTTACTATAACAGATTTGTTGATGGGTTCTCTTCCATATCCGCACCATTAACTTGACTGACTCAGAAGAAGGTCAAGTTTCAATGGTCCAGTGAGTGTGAGAAGAGTTTGCAAGAGTTGAAAACAAGGTTGACCACTACCCTAGTGTTGACTTTGTCCAAAGGAACCAATGAATTTGTCATTTATTGTGATACCTCGAGAGTGGGATTAGGATGCATATTGATGCAAAAAGCTAAAGTTATTGTTTATGTTTCTGGGCAACTCAAGGTTCATGAGAGAAACTATCCCACACACAACTTAGAATTGGAAGGGGTGGTGTTTGCTCTCAAGCTATGGTGCCACTACTTATATGAAGCACATGTGGATGTCTTCACAGACCATAAGAGCCTGCAATATGTTTTTACCTAGAAAGAGCTTAACTTGAAGCAGAGGAGATGACTTGAGTTACTTAAGGATTACGACATGAACATCCTCTACCATACAAGTAAATCTAAGTGGTTGTTGATTCTTTTAACAGGTTATCTATGGGGAGTACCTCCCATGTCGAAGAGGGGAAAAAAGAGCTAGCTAAATAGGTTCACAGACTGGCACGATTGGGAGTTCAACTAGATAAATCCGGTGAAGGTGGAGTTCTTGTGCATAATGGGTATGTGTCATCCCTAGTAGTGGAGGTGAAGGAGAAGTAGGACCAAGATCCTATCTTACTATAATTGAAGGCAGACGTGCATAAGCAAAAGGTGATGGCTTTCGCCAAAGGGGGAGATGGAGTATTGAGATACCAGAGTAGATTATGTGTTCTAGATGTTGATGGTATTTGATAAAGGATCAAGGCAGAATCCCATAACTCTAGATATTTTATCCTCACAAGGTCAACTAAGATGTACTGTGACTTGTGAGAAGTCTATTGGTGGAGCAGGATGAAAAGAGACATTGCTGAGTTTGTTTTTAAGTGCCCAAATTACCAACAAGTTAAAGTTAAGCACCAAAGGCCATGTGGAGTAGCCCAAAATTTTGAAATTTCAAAATGAAAGTGGGATGTGATTAACATAGACTTTCTCACAGGCTTACCAAGGTCCCGTAGACTACATGATTCAATTTGGGTGATTGTTGATAGGATGACAAAATTCACGCACTTCTTGGTGGAAAATACTACTAATATGACAGAGGACTATGCCCAATTGTACATTCGAGAGATTATTAAATTGCATGGAGTTCCTTTGTCCATCATATCAGATAGAGGATATCTATTCATTGCCTAATTTTTGAAGTCCTTTCAGAAAGGCCTAGGTTCAAAGGTGAACCTTAGTACTACTTTCCACCCTCAGACCGATAGCCAGGCAGAGAGTACAATACAGACCTTGAAGGATATGTTGAGAGCCTACGTCATTGACTTCAAAGGTATTTGGGATGACCATTTGCCTCTGATTGAGTTCGCTTACAATAACAGTTTCCATTTGAGTATTCAAACGACCTCATATGAGGCACTTTATGAGAGGAGATGTAGATCACCAATTGATTAGTTCAAGGTGGGTGAGGCAGAGTTGATTGGGGTCGTTTGAATACTCGAATGGAAACTGTTATTGTAAGCGAACTCAATTAGAGGCAAATGGTCATCCCAATTACCTTTGAATTATCAAGCTATGGAAAAGGTGAAAATCATACAAGAGAGATTGAAGACTACACAAAGTCTACAAAAATCCTATATTGATATTAGGAGAAAACACTTAGAATTCGAGGTTGATGATTGGGTGTATTTGAAAGTGTCACCACGAAGGGTGTGATGCGATTTGGAAAGAAAGGGAAGTTGAGTCAGAGGTACATTGGTCCTTATAAAATTTTAAAGTAAGTGGGTAATGTAGCTTATGAATTAGAGCTACCACCAGAGTTAGCGGTCATCCATCCAGTCTTTCAAATTTCCATGCTTAAAAAGTGTTTGAGAGATCCATAGTTGGTTGTGCCGATTGATAGTATTGGAGTGAAGGACAACTTGAGTTATGGGGAGATTCCCATTCAAATCCTTGATCGTCAGGTTCGCAAGTTAAGAACCAAAGAGATTGCATCTGTCAAGGTATTGTGGAGAAATCAATTGTAGAAGAATCTACTTGGGAAGCTTAAGAGGATATGAAGGCTAAATACCCATATTTATTCCTATTTGTTGATGATGAGAGAGTTGATAACAATAATTCCTTTTTATTCCTTGAGTTCCCTTTTATTCTGAGTATTGAATGATGATAGCATTCTAAGTCCGATTGATGATTTGCTTGATTTGTGGATTGTCTACTTGTTGATTTGCTTGGTTGATGGATTGCATGAATGAGTTCTGAACTGTTTGATTGTCAGAGTCCATGATAGAATTTGTGCTTTGACTAGGTTCCTAGATTTCTCTTCATTCGAGGACGAATGATCCCAAGGGGGAGATAATGTGACACCCCTAATTCATTCCACCTAGTCTGATGTAAAAGCCTAGGAGAATCTGAGAAAATGACTGAGAAAATCATTAGGAGGACCCATGAAGGGTCATCTACGGCCTGTAGAGTGATCTACGGCTCGTAGATGGGACCTCGTAGATGCCCCTGTGACTTGGTAAAATTATTCTAAGTTTGACGCCCAGGTACGAGTTCTTCTATGGACCGTATTTCATTCCACAACCCATGGAATGAGATTCATAGATTGAGTTTTAGGAAACCAAGTTTTTTGAACCTTGAACGACGAGTTACAATATGACCTATCATTTTGTTTAAGGCCTATGAAATGGGTTTTGTAGATTGAAGTTCCAGAAACTAAGATTTCTGAACCTTGAACGATGAGTTACAAGACAACCCCGTAAGTGGGATTACGACCCATAGACGGGGCTTCGTGGTTCCCATCGATAGTTTTGAGAGGGTATTCTTATCTTTTCCTACCCTTTCTAATTAAAACCTATGATATTTTGGACTTGTTTTAGGTTCTTTATCAGTACCCTAAGTGTATTATTCCTCATTATACACCTAGAAATCTTGAGAGCATCGAGAAAGGGAGAACAATTAGGGTTCTGAGCACACGGTTGAAGATTGTCCAAGAGCTAATCGTTCTTCGAAATTCCAGGTATGTAAGACTACCTAAAATGTTGAACTGAGTTCGTCAACACGCCCTTCCATCCACTTGAGTTTAATTTGCAAATAAGAATTGAGTATTGAAAATCCTATGACCCTAATTTTTGAGTTGCTTGCATTTATTTTGAGTCCTCATGAACATATGTGAATAATTGACGTATAACATTGCTATTTATATGAAATTGGGATACTAACCTTATACTTGACAACATGAACCCTAAATTGCATTATCCTATAAGATTTTGTATATTGACTGAATTGAGATCATGAGTCTGATTATCTAATTTAAGTAATTTGAGTATTAATTGAGCATGAGAAGCATATTATCTATCTACATACATACCTAATGAGCATCCTATTTGTGTTACGTGAGGAGCATGATTGAGTGAAGTCCAAATGACCATTTGAGTTTGAGTCATAATTGTATGCGTGATTGATTTCCCTAGTTGGTTGAGTTGTTGAGTGATTGAGTTGATTTGAGATAATCTAAAGAGATGATTTTTGAGTTGATTGGCATGAGCATGTTTTAGTCTTGGGAGGAGTGTTGAGAACTGATATGGGAGTGAGTAAATAACTACTCTATATGGGAGTGAGTAAATAACTACTCTATATGGGAGTGAGTAAATAACTACTCTAACACATAAACTACGTTGCCAGCGTAGGATAGTCGTACAGTTAACTCTGACGACTCATGTCCCAAAAAGATGGATTTACTTTGGATTCGAGAGAGAGTTGATCGTCCTTTACCTTGACAAGTTTTGGACGGGAGTGATAACGACGTCACCTTTGTTGTACATCACCAAATTAAAGGTGGTAGGAGTTATGTCGCTTAAGAGACATTCCAAAACAACACTTGATTGAGCATATCATGTTTTAAATTGAGTGCATAACATTGAGTCCATTTTCAAAGCATAATTTTTAACTTTAAACTTGCATATTCCTTGAGTTGGGTTACGAGTTGATGAGTTGAGTTCCGAGTTGAGTTGATTGATTTGAGTTTGAGCTTTACTTGTTTACTTTAGTCATTTTTACATACTAGTATATTTCATGTACCGACGTCCATTTGGGCTTGCATCATTAATGATGCAGATACAAATGACAGAGGACTTCAGCTAGCACATCGTTGAGGTCCAACTTCTTACTTTCAGATTTGGTGAGCCTTCCTTGCCATCAGATGAGCCCTTTTCTTTTCATTATATTGAGTAGTCATAGTTATTTCTTTGAGGTAGAAAGGGACTTGTCTTGACACCTTCTAGATGGATAGAGTCTTCATAGACATTGAGTGAGGTAGTTTGATTGTTTTTATTTTTTGAACTTGATCATTGAAAACTATTATTATAAGAGTTTTATTTATCTAAAATGATGGTTTTTCTGAGTATTTTTCGGTTGTCGAGTATGATGTGATGATGATGCCATGTAATTCTCTTGGAGAATCAACAATGGTTCTTCAAGTGTCGGCCACGTCAAAGGTACCCTCCTGAGGCGTGACATGTGTCTTAATTTATGTGATAAAAGATAGAATTTTAGAAAGTCAGTAAAATTTTAACATGAATTTTTAAATATTTTAAATTACATTAATTATTGTGAATTATAGTGCTGTTTTTACGTAATTTTAAATAACATATGTTACTTCTTTTGTCCCAATTTATGTGGCTCTGATAAAATTTCGAAAGTCAATTTTTTTGTCTTTTAATTTTTAATTTTTTAATTATTGTGTTCTATATTACGATTACGTTATTTTTACACAATATATGTTATTTATCTATCCCTATTTACGCGACATTGATTCGAGTGTTAATTGAACTTTCTGTATGTCTTTTAAATATTTTAAGTTGTTAATTCTTATGATTTATAGTTTTTTTTTATGTAATTGTCATATATAGATATATTACTATTGTTAATTATCTAGATTTATAATATTTTTTACGCAGTTTCCTAAAATTAAATTATACATGTTATTTCTTTTGTCCTATTTTATGTGATGTCGATAGAGTAATTTCAATAATCGATTGAATTTTTTTATTTGTTTTTAAAATATTTTAAATTGTCAAGTATCATGATTTATAGCTTTTTTTTTACTTTATGTAACATGTTTTAAAAATAATTTTAAGTTGTCAATTATCATGATTAGTAGTATTTTTACGTAATTTCTCTTATATATAAGAGTTGAGCAGCTTAACTCCGTAATTATTTATTTATTTTTAAAATATTTTAAATTATCAATTATCATAATTTATAATATTTTTTACACTTTATGCAACATGTTTTTAAAATTATTTTAAGTTGTGAAATATCATGATTAGTAGTATTTTTTTTAACGTAATTTTTAAATATATAAAACACTAAAAATAAGACAAACAAATTAAAACGGAAGAACCATAAAAAATTACAGTATACCCTCAGGATGCTCATTTTAAAATATTTTAAATTATCAATTATCCTGATTTATAGTTTTTTTTTACACAACATGTTTTTAAAATTATTTTAAGTTGTGAATTATCATGATTACTAGTATTTTTTTTACGTAATTTTTAAATATATGAAACACTAAAAATAAGACAAACAAATTAAAACAGAAGAACCATAAAAACAAATTAAAATGGAAGAACCATAATTCTTTTTTTACAGATATACCCTCAAGCTGCTCAAACAAACATGTCGACTTGCTGCCTGCTTGAGCAGTTAAACTCCCTCTTATAAATAAGAGAACTAGACATTGGTGCCCGTGTCAACACAGGCCCCATATCTGTTATTTTTGTGTCTTAATTTATGTGATATCGATAGAATTTAGAAAGTCAATTAAATTTTAATATGATTTTTAAATATTTTAAATTATTAATTATTGTGAATTATATAGGGCCATTTACATATATAATATATTATTTAACTTAAATTACGACTTTTAGCATAATTTTGCCTCTTACCAAATGTAATTACACTTTTCTTACCTAAAATAGCAACAAACTAATAAAATACAGTTCTTTTTACTCCTTCTCTTTCTCTCGCTACATATCCAAATTCTCTCTTCTGCAGATCGACATAATTCATCCTACAATGGCTTCAACAGATCCTACGCTGTGATTTCAAGTCCTAAATCCTCAATTCAAATTTGTGATAATCAGGTTTAATCGATTTTATCAATCAATTTTCATCAGTTCATTTTCAATTGATTTTTTGCTTTAGAATTCAATTTGAACTGTGCAGGTCATGCAAATTCCTGAAATATACAAATTCATTATCATTTACTCAATCTTCAAATAATTTTGATTTCATTCATGTATTTATCTTTGTAATTCAACTAGATAAAAATTTAAATTAAATATAACAAACTGATTTTGACTATATCATACTACATGCATTCCTTTTCTCTCATTAAATTTACACCTGAATTCACTTTTATTGTCTAAGTTTGTAGATTCAATCATAATACTATGATTTCCATGAATCAAACTTCATTGTATGAAT
>JBCEWC010015091.1:0-13959 GCA_038996855.1 Solanum aculeatissimum
TAATTATGAGTATTGTCATATATTATTCTTATGATATGAATGTTGGGGATTTGAATGACTATGTGCTTATGTGGTAAGTCCCATAATCCCAGCGTGCCCCCATAGTTGAATGTCCCTTTCCCATTCCCTTAGAGATTATTGCTATGTGCTATGTGAACTCATGTCTATCCCATTCCCAGAATGTCCCCATAGCTTGAGTCCCAAGTCCCAATTCCCAAGATGTTATATGTTTATTATCTGCCCTTCCGAACCGATGATGAGTATAATGATGTTATGATGGCTTAATCGAGGGCTTTCGGGTCCTCCTTCGCCAGGTCACATCTAGGCCCCCTATCCGGGTCGTGATAACAAATGAGGTGAAACCAGTTGTGTTAGAAATCTAATTCAAAGAGCTTTCATTTAGTAAGTATAGGCATCCTAATTCTTTATGTTTTAAGAGTTATGATCATTTAAAGTAGACGCTTGCATAATCTATCACTATAAACTCAATTTATAGGAATATTTTGAACTCGTCTAAGTGTTAGAAGTCTCAAATGACCCTAGTAAGCTTCTCACGTATAGGAATAAGGCTTGAAACATGGGTACATGTAAGATTGGAGTTATGAGGTGTCACAGTTATGCAAGAAAACTAGTAGTGCCATTTGTCTCATACAAAGTTACATATACCTACTTCCAGTCCCGGCCAAATATTAGGACTTATGTGTCTCTCTGGGATCGCCATGGGGATCTTGAGAACACTCCTGTATACCTTCCTGGTCCCGATCCAGGTTTTAACATCAATATCTATATCATTCATCTCTAGGATCTGCTTTTCTCTTTGGCCAAAGATTGTAAATAACTTCAGTATATAGAAAGGTTTAGGGGCTCCTCGACTGAGTTACAAATATAAAGAGTTCATGCCAAATGTCTTAGCCCCAAAGCATATAATAAGCGCATCCCAAATGACTCCAGTCCAAATCTCAAGTAGCAAAGGTAGTATGACCCCCATTTAGAAAATAATAAAGTAGTTTAGGTGTCAACCCAACTTTCTCAAAATAATGCAAATAACCAATGCATGCACTGGGGTCGACTACAACCATTAACAAATAAAGAGCAATGTAATGCATGCCATCACTTGCATCCAAACACCACGTATAATCACATACAAGTTTTTACTATATATAATTAAGTCCCAAGACTTAAATTTCTGATAAAGGCCTAGGACTCAAATATACCCCACAAGTCAACAATAAAAGCACAAGGATCTCAACCTTATCCGGATACCAAGAGTGATAGTACGATAAACAAGAATCCCATGGGGCACTCTCTAGCCTCCAAACCGAGTGGAAGAATATTCCTAATGATATAAGTACAACTAATCTCTATCTATCGGCTATGTAGAAAACATAAAGAAATATTATACTTAGTCCTAAATTAAGGACAATACTTACTCACAAGCTTAATAATGTGAAAACCACTATACAAAGGCTATAACACAGGCTCCACACTAATAAAAGATACAGCACCTCCGAGATCCCCCCTACAACCACCAAATAAACTAAGGATCAACCCTAAAATCAATACTTAGGTACAACTTTGATTACCACAATAAACATCATACAAGACACCTGATGTAGGCTAATAAGGCCAAACTAAGGCTTAATCGACAATTTATCACTAATCCGAAACTTTCATGAAAGTAACCTAGACTAAGGATCATACCTGAACCAAGAAGAATGAAATAAGGATTTTAAACTTAACTTGTCACATATAGTATCAACTATAAGAAATTTATACTACACAATACCTTATAAAGCAAAATTAAAAGGACAGACTATATCCCCCTACAAAGTCAAACACGCGCGCTCCAAATTTAATTTCCAATAGCTTTCCAAATAAAATTAACTCCAAATTCTTTAACGCTTTCAAAATATAGATCACCTCATCAGTACGAACATTTTGAAACAAAATTCACATTTTTATGAGACAGACTCAAAATTGGATAAAAGAAGGGATTATGGGACCCACAATAGGAATCCCTAAATTGACTCCAAAAATGACTCTAAACGCATTATAAAATTTATACCTCAAACTGGGGCACAAATTGATGCCCAAAATGGAAGAAATCATCCCCAAAACAAAATCACCTTTAAATCCAAAAAGAGAGTTAGGGAAACCGCTTTGGGGAAAACTTTACCTAAAATGAAACCTTAAAAAACAATTTTCACATTACCAACTTAATTCCAGGTCTATGATCTAAGAGTGTAATCAACTCCATTCTCTACGAATGCGGGGACCTGGTCCTCGATTGTTGAGTTCAACCAATTTCCTTCTCAACAAATATGGGGAGCAAGTCCGCGATCACAGAGTGTGCTCTATTCTAAGTAAACATGAGGACCAGGTCCATGATGACGGAGGGTAAAATGGAGTACACCAGGTGGTCCTGCACCATCCGTACCTTGGGGTTGGAAAAATACTCAGACGGTGTGCTCGAAGTTCGTTTGGAGCCCCATACACGCAAACATACCATGCTACCGCACAAAATTTGACATTTTGGACTCAATAGCGTAGTCAAATTTCCATCTAAGGTCATTATGACAGAATGTGGGTCCCATACCCAAGATTATTTTTAATCAAATTCCACCAAGGATCTTGGAATGAGTCTGGAAGCCTTGAGAGCCGAGCAAAGGCCGTTCTAGACCAAACTTGACATTTCAGAGCTAACTATACTACTAGAATTATCATTCAAGCATGATTTCCATGAATCTTAACCATAGTGAACCTTGGGTCAAACTTTAATAGCCAAAACTATAAATGGTCTAAACTCGCACTGAAAGCCTCAATACTCGAGCCAACCATACTTCTATCCTAATTTGGTCATTCTGAAGTTGATAGAACTATCAAAATTCCATTGTGAGATTGTTTACCTCCATGTTTGACCAAAGTCAACTTTTTAAGTTTCAAGGGCCTCCAAAAATAAAAAACTTCACAAAACCCAAGTGAATGACCAAGCGAGTGATTTGTCAGTGCCATTAAGTCACAAATGACTTGAGGTCACTACAGGAAAGCTCTAAATACTGAAATTTCCCTAGCAAGATGAAAATGAACGGGAGGGTCATTATAACATCTTATATTGTTGTTAAGTCAGGTTGATGATTAACAATCTTTGTTGTATTCAAAACTTGGATTATACTTTGTTGAGTACAACATATATTTTGATGGTTTCTACATGACTTTAATTGTGATAAATACGTTTCCTGAATCCATGGATGAGCTGCTTCTTTGGGACTACAATTGATCCATCTAATGCCTCTTGTCCATTGTTCAAAATTAGATTCCTTTTGTTTAGGGTTGCATCCTCAAATTCTATAATGCGTTGGATGTTTTGGTACATAATTTTCAAATTATAGGGGGATTATTCCTGGAAGTTTTTCTGTTAACAATTTTAGTTATACATATAGACTTAATTAATACAATTAGTTTTCTTAGTTGTTTAGTGGGTTAGGCTTTTTCTTCGGTAATCAGTTCTCATATTGGAGATTTTATATTGGTGCCCCTCATAGCGGTTTAGGTCATGATACTATCCTTCATTACTATTTCAGTTATAGTAGGTAATTGATACTTGTTGAGTACATGTTGATCCTCATACTTATGCTACAATTATTGCCCTTTTTGTGAATGTTAGGTGCATGTACTACTAGAGGACCTAGAGTTACTTGATTTTAGGAGTTGATTGTCGGCGACTTACGGTTGATCACCACGGCTAATCTGCATAGCCAGTCTCCCTTGATCCCTCATACTATCTAATCTTTATTTTATACATAGAATTAATACTTCAAATTTATATTACAAGCTCTTCTACTCTAACTTTCAAATTTTAGGGGATATTATGACATTTCTACATTTATATGGCTATATAAGTGTGTTAATGGTTAATTATATTTTTCTACTTAATAAAAAAGTTTAAATAAGAATAATAAGGGTTGTCTCATTGACTTAGGTATAACTGTCTTCATAGTTTATATTGTTTGGATGGTGACAGAGTGATTTTGTTCTTGTATATTTCTTTGCCTATGTTTGGCTCCTATGTGTAGGAAAACTTTGATTTTTATATGTAACTAAGGCTTGCCACTCAATCTACTCCCAAGCAAAAAAGTTTTAAATTTTTGGGATCCATCATTTAGAGTAGTGGAGATATCGAAAATGATATCACAAATCGCATTGGGGAAGCATGTATGAAATGGAAGCTTGCCTCTAGAATATTATTTGATAAGAAGGTATAACCTAAACATAAACGTAAGTTCAACAAAATAGTAGTTTGATCATCTTTGTTATATGGGGTAAAGGGTTGGCCAACCAAAAATTATATGTTTAAAAGATGCATATTGTGGAGACAAGGATGTTGAGATGGATGTTTGAACATACTAGAAGTGAAAAGATTAGAAATGAGATTATCCGGGAGAAATGAGAGTGACCTCTCTGGTAGACAAGTTGAGAGAAGAGATACTGAGATCATTTGTCCATTTGTAGAGGAGGTGTGTTGATGCCCTATTTAAGAGAGGCAAGAGGTTTATTTTAGGAGTTACATCGAGGGGTATGCGTGGATTGAGAAAATATCAGGTAGAAGTGACCAGAAAAATATGTGTGACGATTCAAAATTTGGTTTGAGGGAACTCGTTTTAACCCACCAAGATAAGTCAGCCTAATCAACAATATAACAAAATAAGGTGGAGCAAAAATAGGAAGTAACAGTTTATTAATGATAAACAATACAATAGGAAAACCACAAAATCTAAAACCAACCCAAGACTGGCATCACATGTACAAATCACTATGAGCGTAACGTAATGAAATATTACAAACCTCAATGTCTTGATTCTCAAATAGAACAAACATAAAAATAAAAGGGGCCTTGAACTAGCTGCTACCTTTCATGCAATAGAATGTTATGTGAAATTGAGTTCACAACCTAGACACAAGTATAGAAGAAGGGGTGAGTACCAAATAAAATGTTACCCAACAAGCAAAATATAAACACAAGGAAAATAAAAAGTATCACAAATACTCCAACCACACCATCTGAACATCTTAAACTACAACCTACACTTAGAAAAGATAGCATACACTATATAGGTAGATAATTCAAGTAGCACATCATTTCCAAATGAAGATAAACAATATGTCAAATTATAGAGTTTAACCATCAATAGATAATTCCAAGAATTTCACAAAATCATAGTGTCTAAATAAGGAGCAAGATGATGCAACACAATGTCAAATAATCGTGATCATGTTTGTCCTGCAATACACATCTACTATAAATTAAAGTCGAAACCCATAGGGATCACATGGTCCATGTATTCTATAAAACCATTTCCCATAAACATAATCATATCTAGTCGAAATAATTTCCTTTTGGCTTTTTATCAAATCTAGCTGAAATCATTTTCTTTTGGATTTCTCATTAAATAGTGAAACTAAAGAAATATTTTAAATCAAGAAAATAAGCACTTTCAAGTAGTACATTAGTACATGCAACGAGTCCACATGATACATATAACCATCATTCAAATCAACAAAGTAAGTCATTATTTCATTTCACAATGGAGTCAACATTGTCATCAAAATTCCACAACAATTTCATCAACATCTTTCAAAATGGGGATAGCAATATCAATCAAATTTCTCAATCCTTGAATGGACACTATCAATCAACATTTATCAATAATCGAATTAATATCAACAAACATATTTCTCAATAAATAGAATCAACATTAATAATCACGTCTCTCAGTACTAATCAATTTGTCACATCCAACCACATAGCTGTTTTTCTATCCCAACTATAATTTATTATATTATTTTCATTAAATAATTTAACCCACGTCTAAATTCTCATTACTCCCTAGCACACAAGGAAGGAAATATAAGGATCAATAATCTAAGAAAATGTTTAGAATTCAACTTGTCTCAACAAAAAATCATGTAATCACTCCAACACTGAGCTCTACCCTTTTGAATAATATCTAAACTACCATAATCCATTCCAATAATGATTCACAATAAAAATCCAAGACTAACAATACTAAAATCATAACATTTTGGGGAAAATGGGTCAAAATGGATCAAAAGTGCAATTCCGAAAATGGGATTGAAATCTAAAAATTTATACAAGGAAATATTCCATAAGGTATTAGAAATTTATTAGAGAAAACCTTTTACCAAATGGAGTTGAAATCAACTCAAAATCACAATTTTAGTAAAATTAGTGTTCATAAACAAAGGCCTCAATTTTCCCATTAAAAATCACAAATCTGATGTTAAAAACAAGATATAATCAACGTATAATTATTATAATTGGTTAAAAGAACACTCCCAATCAAATCCTCACAAAAAATCACTTACATTTCCTTTCCTGAGCTCCCAAAGTCCAAAAATGGTGAAAATGGTCTATTTCCCAATTTTACACTATTCAGGCAACATTTACTCTCCACGATCACAACATTCGGCCCACGAATGTAGAGGCCAATTGTCAAACTAGCCCACAATCACAGCCCAGGCCTTCAGGAATATGGAGGTCATTGACCCTACAGGGTGGGGTAGGGCTATGAAAGCAAAGAAGAAAAAGGAACCAGATATCAACAAATCACCCAAGCCATAAAAATTACAGAATTTACCCTTAAAATTCATTGGGAACCCTTTTTGTATAACCTATATATGCTACCCTATTGAATTCAAGGTTGTAGATTCAATGGAACGATCATAATTTGAATTTGAGGTCTTCTTGATCCAAAACATGGTAATTCACAACTAACTTTTTCCCTCAATGGTTATTCATTCTATACATAGCACTAAACAAAAGGATCTCAACAAAGGATCGACTAGCAAAATGGGGATTAATAGACAACTTGAAACGTCCCTTGTGTTAAATTGAAGATGAAGACATAGAGCACCTTTTCTTTGAATGCTCATTTGTAACAGGAATATGGAACAGACTATTGAATTAGCAAGGGATACAAAGAGCAGGGATGAAATGGATAGATGAAGTTCAATTGACAATATTACACATGAAATATAGGACTAATATGGCACACATATATAGGATGATTGTAGATGCTACTATTTATCACTTATGGCTGGAACGCAATGCAAAATAATTTCAGAAAAAGCAAAAGTCAACAGAGATGTTAATTAGGAAAATTGTTAGAGATGTTCATTGTAGATGTTCCCACTAGAATAGTTTGGATAGTATACTAAGAGAGCTTAATGTTTATCCATAGGTTTGTTAGTGTATATGAATAGAGACTGAACGTTAATTTCTTAGCATGTTTTGGAGCTCTTATTGTACAATGCGGCTAGATTTTGATACTTGTAATGCTCAGTTTTGTAAATAAAATTACTTACAAAAACACTTTATCCTCAAAATAATAAATCAGGATTGGGACTCTAAAGATTTAGTTAAGACCTCTCGTAGGCCTAAAATCATCTCTCGGAACAACTAGAATCATCAAAAATCCAATTTGAACATCCAAACTTAAAATATCGTCCAAAATTTAATCTTAATCAAAATTTAACTGAATTTCCTACTTAGGACCTCAAATCCACAATATAACTCCAAATTTGATTTCAACATCTAGACCAATTTCCACATTTTAAAATTGATGGAATTGATAAATTTCATTCCAATACTCAAAACTCCAAAAGGTATCAAAAACAAAAATTAAGCAACTTAAGCCTTTGGAGCTTATAACTTATAAATAATCCCAAAATTTCTTTTCCACAACTGATCCAATAAGACTTGAGGCAACTAATGGGAGGGATAAAAAGATATTTTTTTACAAAGTACCGAAAAGGCCTTCAGGGTCATTACATCATTCATCACTAAAAATTTAGTCGTCCCTAAACATAAATCAAATGAAATACCTAAAGCCTCAAAAAGTAGAGGATAATGGTGTCACATATCAGAATTGGTCTCTCAAGTTGCCTCTTCCATAGGTCAATGAACTTTCACTAGAGCATTATCCTTCGTCCTAAGCTTATGAACCTATCTATTTAGAATAGCCATTGACTCCTCCTTATAAGTCGCTAATTCTATCTAATCATAAGAAATCACATGAGATTCATCTAGTAGATATTACCAAACTATAGAAACATGGAACACAAAAACTATTAAACTAGGAGGCAAAGAAAACTCATAGGTTGCCTTTCCTACCCTTCTCAAGATCTCAAATGGACCGATAAAGCTAGGGATAAGCTTATCCTTCTTCCCGAATCTCATCATGCCTTTCATGGATGAGACTTGCAACCATACATGGTTTCCCTCCATGAACTCTAAGTATCAATCCCAATAGCATAACTATTTTGGCAACTCTGGATTGTCAACAACCGACTCTAGATCAAATGTACTTGCTCCATGGCGTCTCTAAGTAAATCAGTATCTAGATTGTCTACTGTTACTGAGTCAAACTATCCAATGGGTGATTTATATCTTGGGACATACAAGGCATCAAAAGAAGTGATCTAGATGCTAAAATGTTATTTTTTTAGGAAAAAGGGTAAAAAATGCTGAAGGAAAATGATATTGTCTAGAAAAAGTAAAAGAAAAAGAAAGAAGAAGGAAAGTTGAAGGAAAATGGTTTCGGCTAGAAAAAAAGAAAAGAAAAGACAAAAAAATTGCTAGATCTAGATATGAATGATAAATGCCGAAGGAAAATTGTTCCGGTGTATACATGGTCCCCATGAGTTCCTATATGATTATATCAGTAGATGTGTATCATAGGATAGATTTGCATCATTATTATTTGACATTGAAATATATTGCTTGCATATCATGGAATTCCACCCCATTCCATTTCATCTCATTTATTGCTTTAAATGTGTTAACTTAGTTGCAATTGATATGTTTAGATGTTGTGGACTAAGATCGTTGTCACTCCCCGAGAGGGTACCTTTAGCATGACCCACACTCAGAGACTATTGCTAGCCCTCGAGTGAACCACTCGGCCTTAGCACATTTGTTCAATCACATTCTAATAGTGGAAGACATCAATAATAAAGAATACTCAACGAAATGAAACAAAATATGATAATCAAGGCCAAAGGCCAAACAATTTATCCATAAACTAAGTAAGACTAGTACGAATGAAAACTAGCCAAAAGTAACATCCAATCATAACTCGACAGTCTAGTCTATGAAGCCTTTAAACATCTAACTAGCTGGTTCCAATAACAAGTCCATAACTACCTCAAAATAAAATGAAATAAGTTTAAACTCTAAGCTAGAAAGAAACATAGTATCCTCCAAAAGTATGGGAGGACTCACTAATCAACTGAATGTAAATAGGTCTTCAACGGAGCACCTATTGATGACCACTAGTACCTGTCTCTACATCATGAAAAGATGCAGGCCAAAATTAACGTCAGTATATGGAATGTAAAAGTATGTAAAATGGTAGAATAAAACATGTAAAGGTAGAATAACATCAACTCAATATAGCTCAACTCAAGAAAGTAGGTAACTCAATCATCAATTCAAGAGTCTAAAGCAAGAATAAAGTTTAGTGAATGACCACTCATATACCATCTAATCCAATCCAATTAGTACTATCAAGACCTATTTAGGATTTTCTCTAATCGACAACCATCACCTATGAGATGGAGATGATATAACAAAGGGATGTTATTGCCACATCAATCCAATACCTTGTCAGGGTAGATGAAATCCCATTAGTGAATCCACTTTTTGGTACTAAAAGGAGGCATCCATTTTTAAGGTTCAATCCTCTCCTACGCTGGCCACGTAGTTATTGAGTTTGAGTTGGACATACTCTTACTTAATTTGGTGCTCAATACTCCTCCCAAGACTCAACATGCTCATAATACATCAACCCTATGGTTAACTCACGCATCTAGTCTCATTGGACATTCATCAACTCAATTCATCACATTAATTATCAATTCTTTGGTTACATTCTTTTAAACTTCAACTCTTGACTCATAAAAGCTCAATCATGCATCATTGAAACTCATAGCATTCAACAAAAACAAAATAAAGTTAAAACATGTAGGTATTTCCATAGACTTTTTAGGCTCAAATTATACTCATGCATACTCATTTAAATACAACATGTAAAAATAATAAGAATTCAAGATATGGTTTATGTAGGAAAGTAAAATCATCTATTTTAAGTATTTAATTCATAAAAACTATAATTGATGCAAAGTTATATAGAAATACATTAGAATTTAAGAAAACACTTCAAGAAACCTTCATGCAATACTCAATTCACTAATAACTCCATCAAATCGGGTTTTGGGGAACATGGAAGAACAAAATCCATATTTTAGTTAGCCTTACATACTTAAAAATTTAAGTCTTGGAACATCTTGGAGGAATTCTCAAGTTTCTCTCTTCAAAACCTAGCTTTTTTCTCCCTTTAAACCTTGCCCTAAGTTTGGAGGATGTGTTTTAGCATGAAAAAGGTGAACTGATAGGTTTAGGTATTTAATTAGGTGTAAAAACATCAAGTCTAAGATTTAAAAGAGTGTGAAAAGACAAAAATAACTCTTTCGAAAAAATATCGAAAGCCATCTACGGGCCCATAGGGTCCATTTCATAAACTCTTGAGCAAAATTTAAGGTTACTGAAATATTCCACGAGAACAAACCACGACCCATAGATTATTTTATGACCCGTAGATAGATCTATGAAGTCTGGGGCTCAAAATGGGATTTTCAAGACTTTTTCCACGAGTGCAACAGACAGGTTGTACTTTAATCCATTACCCGTAATAGGATTTCATATATGAGCTCTGCTTTGGTAGTCTCCAGTAAAATGACTATGACTTTTGACTCTAAACTCCAAATAAGGTGAAACCTGTTGCGTTGGAAAGTTAATTAAAAGGTATTTAATTTGGTAGGTAATGGGAGACCTAATTATCTTTGTGTTAAGATTTTTGATCATTTAAAGTTTACTCCTGCATAATTTAACACTAGAAACTCAATTTATAGAAACGTTTTGAACTCGGCTAAGTAATAGGAGTCTTTTATGACCCTAACACGTTTCTCATATGTAAGAAGGAGTCTCGAAACATAGGTGGATGGGAGGATAGAGTTATGGAGTTTCACAATTATGAGTATATATTATCTACACTATGAACTTTAGACTTTTCTACATATAGGTTTATAGTTTTAGAGATATGTCGTTGGGATGGAAAAAGTACTTAGATCTTTATTTTGTAATTGTGTTTTAGGTCCTTTTGTTGGGTACTCTTAGTAATCACCCTTATGTTTCTACACATGTATGTAGGTTTTGATCCCAGATCCTATTGATGTTCTCATTTCTCTTTCAAATCAAGTTGTTAAAGATTAAGAGGTAGTTAGTTGTTTCTCCAGCCTACTCTCAAGACTGTCAAACTTCTATATTAGTTTTGTTCTATCTGAGAAACAAAGACTATTAAGACATGTATTATTTCTTTCTGGTTCTGATATATTGTACATGTGACACTAGTTGTAGGAAGGTTTTAGACTTTGATATAGCTCTCATGACTTAATCCTTGCTATTTAGATTATATTATTACTTTAGCTTCAACATTATTTTGTCAATATATGTTTAGGCTGACTTGTCTCAATAGATTAAAGGCACTAAGTGCCATTACACTTGATTTCAGGTCATGACTCATCGGTATTAGAGCACCAGGTTCATAGGTCTTAGATGTGTAAAGCCGAGTCAAATAGAGTCTCAAATATAAGCACAGAGATAAACGTTTCTTATCCTTGAGAGGCTATGAAAACTTTTAGGAAAATTCTCTTTTACTTTTTTAGTTCAGCCATGTCTGAATTATTGAGTTACTGTTGAGTATTATGTGTTCTTTTGATAGATGGCTAGGACTAGAACATCAATTGTTGTTAGAGGAGAGGCTTTCTCTGATACTGTTATTGAGGCCCCAACTCGAGAGAGAGGTAGGGCTAGTGCTGAAGGAGGGAGGGGTCAGGTCTGAGGACCAACACCAACCTAAAACTATGAGATGGGTATCTCCCTCAATCCTAAGCATGAGATTGGAGGAGATCAAATTGCCTCTAAGTATGTAACTGCACCATTATTAAAAGATAATTTGCTGAGAGTGTTGGATGTGCTTTAAAGAATAGTACAAACTCATAGTATCATAGGTACCCTGAGAGGTTTACAAACCTAGGCTTATGCAAAGGATCTTATTTAGAGTCACTTAGGAGTGCCAGGCTCCATTGATCCTTACACCGATATAGATTACTCTTGAGCCAATACTAGTTGTTGATGATCAATAGAGCTATGAGTGGTTTCAAAAGATGAATCCACCCAAGTTCCAGGGTGGTAGGGGTGAGAATGGTTATGATTTCATGACTTTATGCCACAAAATGTTAGAGGCAGCATGTCTAATTGACCCTTGCGGTGTCAAATTTGTTGATCTTCATCTTAGAAGACCATTAGGGAGTGTAGGAGCATATATATAAGATCTAGACTAGCTAAACCCCCTTTAATAGAGTGGGGTGTATTTTTATAGGCTTTTCAAGACTAATTCATTCCTTGGAGTGTTTGAGAGGAGAGTCAGATAAGATTTGAGAGTTTGACTTAGGGTAGCATGACTATTGTTGTGTATGAAACCCAACTTTATCGGTTGTATCTCTACGTTATATCCTTGATTCCTGCTAAGGTAGAGAAAGTTCATGTATTTATGAGAGGTCTAGTTTTCTCCATCAAATCCTATATATTTAGACCAGCTCATGAGGGAGGCTCCTTTCATACTATTATGAGTAATACCAAGGAAAAGGTGTTGATGGTTTGAGAGAAGTTAGATGACCCCAAGAAGCCCAAAGCTTTTGGACATTATTCTGGTACATTTTTAGAAGGTAAAAGGTTCCATAAATGAGGTGGTGGTACCTTATTGTATTGGATTCTGGTGCATGCATCATTACCAATAGTTGAGGGTAGTTCTAGTTCATGTAGAAATTAGAGATTGACTGTCACGACCAAAGAGTAGGGCTTAGATGTGACATGGAGAAGGAGAACCCGAGAGTCCTCGATCAAGCCATCATAGCATCATCACACACATCATTGGTTCAGAAGCGCATATAATAAACAAATAGCACGTAAGTCTAGAGGATTCCAGGGGTTTGGACTCATGCTATGGGGATGTTGCCGGGAATGGGATAAACATGAATCACATACCACATATCAATTAAGTTCTAAGGGGTGGGTAAGTATGACTCAAGCAATGGGGGCAAGCAGGGTTAGAGACTTTCCATGTAAGCACATTCCCAATCCAATCATGTAATAATAACATAAACGGAAATGGAAGAATAACATAAGATACCATAACTTAACATAGATAACCATATCATTACAAGTATCACATATCATAACGTACAATTGAGTTTGATATGTCCAACAATGCCTCTACATAAGATAAGAAGAGGCCTCGACATATTCTGAGCTCACCTTCAAGTCATAAAGTAAAGAAATATAAGGTAAAGGCAAAAGTAGATGAAGGTGGGTATTGCCCTTGGATTATAGGTTTCACCACAAGAAACACTTCAAATCTCCACTAAACGTCCAATGGTGAAAGAAAATCGTGTTCGATCCCTACATGGTTAGAATATATAGACAAAGAGTATGGGTTAGCACATATATTACACTAAGTATGCGGGTATGCCATCCACATGAACATGATCCTACAACAAGACTAGATGATAAGGGAACATATAGTACGGAAAGGAGTGCATATAGCCAAAAGGATTAATATCATAACAATATGCCATGTCATTTCGTGATGCAAGAAGTAAAAACCTATTTATATATCATAGCGGGGATGTGACCTCAACCGATAACATGAGAGACCAACAGAGCTACTACTTAGAAATGGACTATTTTCCAGGTAGATCCCTAGTCAACCCTTAAACAAGGGGATACATAACAAGTCAATCCCATCAAGGGAGATAACCCAT
>JBCEWC010015092.1:0-13958 GCA_038996855.1 Solanum aculeatissimum
ATAGTATATATAAATAGGGTCTCAATGTAATAATGTAGACAACAATTCAATAATATTTTTCTCCAATATTTCTCACAATATGTATGTACAAAATGGAGTAAATATAAATAGTTTTTTGTACAACTCATACTGAAATTACAACTCAAGATACGTCTTCAACTCAACTCATACTTTGGACTTAATAGTTTTACATGAATTCTTTAGAGTTCTAAATAAATGCAACATAATATCTTGACATTCATTACTTAATTTAACAATAGAGTAATGTAATACAATAATCCACTTCAAAGAAATATCATATGCATATAATTCAAAAGAATTTTCTTAAAACGAAGGAGACTTGAACTCAACTGATAGTTTAATTTGGATGGAAATTGATAGTCAATAGGTACTAAATCGAACTTAAAACCACTTTTGGGGAGCCTTACATATCTGGGCACGAAGTTTCTCTTGAGAATCTTGAAGAACTTGATCAGTTCTAACCCTTTCCTTTTCTCCCTAATCGCTTTTCTTTGAACAAAGTACATGAATTTGATAGAAATCATACTTTAGGAAATTGAAATTAGGGCGAAATTAGCTTTAAAAAAATAAGGTTTTAGTCTAGGAGGGGCAGGTAAAATACAGGAATGCCCTTGCTTAAAATTGAAAATCGGATACCGTGATGAAGCAAGTCCACGATGCGGACTTGTTCTATCTCAGTTCATTTCCTCCAGAAATTTTCAGGGCAAAAATTGAACTATGTGGACCTGTCACGTACTCTTCTGTTTTTGCAACTTTGCTACTAAAATTTATATTTCGAATCTCTTGAACGAAAAATTTCATCGAAGCTATTGTTAAACATATTTTGAACCCCTTTTTGATATTCCAACCTGGTTTTTAGCTAAAACAACTTAGGATATTACACAATTTCACCTCCTATAAAGTAGAGGTGTACCTATTCTAAAATCTGTTAGGTTTCTTGTGCGCGTTGTCCAAATTTGAATCAACTATAAGAGGCCGTTTGGTAGTAGGAGGTTTTAGGAGAAATAATCCATGTATAATATATTTTGTTATTTAATACTATGTCTGGTAGGAATTTTGGGTCTATCTATAACTATCCATGTATTAGTTAATATACTCTACATGGTATTAACTAATACCTTCCATTTGGTGGTATTAGTAATACATAAGATTTAGTACCATGGGATTAAATATGTAACAACAAAAATATCCCTCAAATTCTTTTATATATTTTTTTTCTTGATTTTATGTTTTATATTTGTTTTTTTTACTAGTAAATTTATTTAAATAAATTAGTTTACAAATTTATTTATTTGCAGGTTCGTATTTGCATAATATAAAAAATAATAAATTTACCATGTCATTTTAAAATTTTATTTATTTGTGGGTTCATATTAACATAATATACAAAAATTATTTTGCCATGTCAATTTGTTTTGATAATTAATTTAGTTGAGTGATTTTGTTGATACAAAGGCCTAATTGAGTGATTTTATTGATACAAAACAAAGTTCAATTTTGCTCCCTTTCAAGGTCTCAAGTTCGAAACCCACTGGGTGCAAACAATTTCTGAGGACCATCGGACTGGGTAAAACCTGAATTAACCGTGGTGCACTTGCGGGAAACTCCTTGCCGAGGGCCTGTGCACCCCCAGGATTAGTCGGGGCTCTAAGAGACTCGGACACCCGGTGCAAATCAAAAAAAAAAAAAAAAAGTTCAATGGTTATGTTAGATAAATTTTCAAATTTGAGTGACCCTTTAAGATATAAACTCCATATTAAAACTACAACTTACAAATTTTTATGTTTAAATATAGATGGTTTATTCATTTTTACAACTGTTTACCATCTTTTCGATTTTAAAAGTAGATGAGTTATCTTTATTAAATTGAGAATTGACGTTTTATGAGTGATCGATTTATTAAGATTACAATTATTTATCCTCAAATAATTCAAGCGAGAAAATAGCAAACATGATGACCAAATTGTTGTTCTCCTAGCTAATTAGAAGCTACAACAAAATAATCTACTTTGACCTAATTACATGAAATAGAAATTTTCATAAAAATTCAAGGATATAATTGGAAAGAAGTTTTTTTTGTAGAGTTTTAAGCAAGCACAATATTAGATGGGAAGCAATGAACCAAACGCTTGATAAAAAAGAATCCCTGCATTACTAATCAGTGTGTTACTCATCCCTGCATTGCTCATCCTTGCGTTATTCATCTTTGTACCAAACGACCCCTAAGTCTATTATTGCTTTCACTATTTCAGAAAGGACATTGATGGACGTCCCACCATTGAGCGATTTTATCAAAATGTTGTTAACCTCCAGGTTTTTTCTAATACTTCAGAAGCTAATTTTCTGTTTTAGTTTTTTTCTCTGTGTGTTTTTTGTTCCTTCTGTGTTTCTATTCCGTTGTCTCAACATATTTATTCCTTCTTCCTTTTAGAATCTGGTCATATTCCAATGTGATGAATGATCCTTCAGGCATAACTAAATGGGCATTACTAAATCTATGTTGATGGAGAAATTATTGATATAAAAATATGAGGAAAAAATAATTCAACTTGAAAGGGAATTGATGAAACAGTTTCATTTCATAATTGTTGTGTATGGACAAATGGAAAAAGGAATCCTGGAATAGAAAAATAAGAAGTGGTCTTTATGCATTTTCTATGGGGCAAATGGATATTGTCGAATCTGAATCTCCAGAGGTCTAAATAAGAAAGTCTGTAACTATGTTTGTCCTACTAACTGTTTGTAATGTATATGATATAACGTTTGTACATAGTACATTCTACTAAGATGTATGAAGGTCCTTATTTGTATAATTTAAAAAAAAGGGGGGGCAGCCCAGTGCGCTAAGCTCCTGCTATGTGGGGTCCGAGGAAGGACCGAATCCTGTAATGAGTAAATATGGCTTGAAACTTGATGCCACTCAATTTCTACTTTTGAACCTATATATATAGACTAAAAAAAGAGATCGCTGAAAGGGAAAAGACTGTAAAACGTTTTATAAGTGATGCAATGATTTAAGGTTTTATAAGTCACTCGAAAAAGACATAGAAGAGGTCACAATTACAGAAAAGGAAATTGCAGCACAGATAATACTCTACTATCACAGGGTATAGGAATAAAACAGTGTCGATCAATAGCACTATGTGGTAATTTAATAGAGAAAAATGAGATACTACAACAGTTATGTGAAGAATTCTGTTAAGGAGAAAGGGGAAATATCGGAGCCCATCACCATGGAACTTCTCAACAGCATAGATATATCTGGAAATTTGACAAATCGAAAAGAATCCAATTGAGAAATACAAAGCGATGAAGTAGAAAGAAAGGAAAGAATAAGCTCTTACACCCATGGCTGATATCAGCTCTGGCAGGTAACGGTGAAAGAGCTCTGTCTGACGATGACGGCGGACTCCAGCTCCGGCCTGCGAAGACTGAAAGAGAAGCTCACTTTCCTAAAGATGAGCTACTAAAAGTGATGGAATTTGGTCTCATCCTGGAGAGATCTGCTCTTCTGTTTTTTTTTAATTTTGCTTTTTATTTTCTAGTATTTATTTGCTATTGGGCCTTTCACTTTTGGGATGGCCAGAACTATGTTTTAGTTTTGTTCCTTCCTCAATAAAATTAATCTATGGCTAAAATTAAATTTTTAAAAAAGCATACACAAATTGGACCCTAAACTTAGCTTCAAATTTTAATATTGACCTTCAACTGTCATAATGCATAAGTAGGCACTTTAACTATCTAACACCTCAACAAAAAAACACTTTAGCACTTCAACAAGTATTATGCACTATGAAGTTAAAGTGTTTTTTTGGTTGAAGTGTTGGATAGTTAACGTGCCTACTTGTGCACTATGAAAATTAAAGGTGAAAGTTAAAATTTGAAGCCAAGTTTAGGGTCCAATTTATGTATTATGCCTTTTAAAGAAAAGGTTTTACTGATGTGAGGGAAGGGGAAGAAGTTGTTTTCCCTCATCAGTTGTACAAGCATCATAAGAACGCACGAATATGAATGGTGATTTAGTTTTCTTCTTATTGGTTCTCTATAGATGTGATGAAACAATGTTTCTGCTGAATTTCCACTGCTTGATCAACAAAATGTTACTAATCAGTGGCATAATTTCTGTAGTGCGGTTTGAACAAATTACAATGTTTATGAAGTACCCATGGACCTGGTTTTTTAATTGCAATTTCCAACTATTGTAGTTATCAGCTATTTATGTATGTACCCTGTTTCTTGATTGCATTTGTTCTAATTTCTCACTCAAACCTGATTGCAATTTGATTGTTCTCAGGGTGTGGCAAAAAGTTTAAAGAAGGATTGCACGTCAAGATTGGAACCTTACAAGGTGCCTTTTTTCCATTTATAGCCAAGATACCAACATTGTTTCTTCTTTTACAATTCACGTTTTCTCTATTGTGATTTTATGTTGGTCTCATTCTCAGTGTTTTTTCCCTCAAGAATTCATAAGCAACATAAAGACCCCTGTTTTCCTTGTTCAACCAGGATATGATTTCTGGCAGGTAAGTTTTTGTTCCATGTTGTTTCAGCTTCTAGTTAACAATTTTTTTTTGTTTCTAAATGCTCTATCAATCTACTGTTAACTTCCAGATACAGAACATCTTGGTACCCAGTTCATCAGTTCCACATCAAAGTTGGTTCAGATGCAAGCTAAATATTAACTACTGTGATCCGAAACAGCTTGAAGTCCTGCAAGGTGAATACTTGCATCTAAAAACAGCAATTGTAGTTATCGCAACCAGACCTTTTCATTTGAGAAGTCTAGGCATTAGGATGCTTGCATGCTTGCTATGTTGTCACCTTATAAAATTATTCATTATCTACAGATTTCCGAAATTCTTTGCTCAAAACGCTTGATGGATTTCACAAAAAATCTAATGGGGGCATGTTCATAAATTCTTGCTTTATACATTGCCAAACATGGATGACTGAGACATGGCATTCTCCTCGTTCTCCAAAAATCAATAACAAAGTAAGTTTTACCTTTATTCTATCTATGGGTCTGAAGAATGTTCAAATTTGATCAGCATAGCTTTTAGTAAGTTACACATAATGTTATAAATAAAATCAGACCCCAGGTTCACCATGCTCTAAACAGTTAAAGATAGCAAGATGGATAAGCTGTTGGTAGATGGGAAAGGTAATTATTAACTGTTCCCATCTGTAATCCACCCTTTAATCTGTTCACCAACAGTGAGAACATAAAGGTTTGTGAAAACTAAAATTGTTAGAAACCAAAGTAAGAGACGCTTGAAAAGTTAATAAACATCCAACTTAATGTGCAGTTTGACCTAAAAGCTTAAGTTAGATCTTTCTAGAGATCAATTATGCTAATATTTTACTCCAGATGTAACTGTAAACGGTGGGGTTTTTTCAGTAAATATTTTGCTGCAAAGCCTTATTGAGGAATTATCTTAGGTTTGAACCTGACATAAAGAATATTTGATTAGGATCACACTAAGTATGTTGCTATTGTTGTTGGGCTAGAATAATTTAATGCTACCTTCTCTTCAAGAACTCATCATGCTAGTTCATTTCGGGATTGCTTTGTACCATGTCCTAGAATAGGACAGACTTACACCAATTCTTTCTTCAGGCTATATCAGTTATCTTCTCCAGGGTTTTCTCCGTTTCTGAGACCACATATCTGCTACATTGAGAGACCATCTTTAAAATGTGGCTAATCAACCTTTCTTGCTTTCATTAATAGCATGAAATTGTTCTGCCACATTTTTGGTGGTGCCATTGAGTGCAGGGTGCCATCTATTCTAATATTATGGAGAGCAAGTACTCAAGACTAGTCATGTCGCATTCCTAAAGTCCATGTTTAAGAGTTATTGCTCTTGAAAAAAGTAGCATACAAGCAGAAATCTTAAACCCAATACAGTTGATGTCTGCCTGTCTAATTTTTTCGCAATTTGGGAATACCTTCAAGCTTAAATCGATGAAATCGATATGGTCTGAGAAATGGGAGGAATGAAGTTTGGAAAAATTTGCTCAATTAAGCTTGTGTCATTTGTTCATTAGAAATGAAAAAATCTTCCCAAAGCTCAATCTATACACACGTCCTCATTAACTAACTCTTCTGCAATAAACGGAATTCTTACCGGTAACTGATGGTTGGTTTCCCGATCATTGAGCAGACAATTGCAGAGGCTGTAGGAGACTGGTACTTCAACCGTAAGGCAGCAAAACATATTGATTGTCCGTTTCCATGCAATCCTACTTGCTATCATATGGATTTTACTCGAGGATGACAAGCCGGTTGCTGCAGGTTTACTGATATCTTATGTTTTGCTCTCATTTTACTCTACTTTGTGGGACATTTTTATGCAAATATGAGAAACCATGATTCAGGCAGTCAGGATGAAGATATGCATCCAGAGTATTCTTGTTATTGTGAGCAGTTGAGCATTCTGGAATCGAACGGTTAAAAGTGAAGCTCGAATACCATAATTTTAGTGTGGAGTTTATCTGTAAAATTTTTTTCTTCATTTTTGAGATCAATAACTTCATTTCAAACTTCAAAGTGCTGTCTGTTCCTGTTCCTAACATATTTTTTTCCAGATTAGATGTTTTTACACCCCCCTCTCTCTCTTTCACACACGCACAGAAAACTTTTGTGTGTGTGTGTGTGTGTGTAAGTTCCCAGCATCGAACATTTTCCAGAATTATTCAGTGAGATCGATTTCGTATATTCTTAAATTCTGCAGAAACACAATGTTCTGCAAGGTAATGTGGTGTTTTTTTCATGCTCGTTATATTTTTGGTGGAGTCCAATAATCAGCTTGATGTTAGTGCCAAAGATCATTGCAAAACTAAAAAAGGCTTAAGATGCACGTAGAGCATACACTAAATTAAAAATGCATGATATATAATCATTTAGCCAAGGTTAAGGTAAATAAATGTCTCTCTTAAATAAAGCTAAAACATATGAACATTTTGCTATTTTATGTAAAAACAGACGACCACTCTTAAATATGTAAAAATTTCAATATATTACAAGTAATTTAGTTATTTGAGATATTTTTCTGATTCAGCAGTATTACTCTATAATCGGCCGAAGTGTACGTATACCCATTTCGGAATAACTTCGAACAAATCTCAATATTATTTTAAAATCTTTCTAAATTTTTTGGTAATTATTAGATGCATAAATTTATTGTAATTGATTGTGTTCCTTTTTTAAATTATCTGGATGAATTTTACTGATGCATTAAATGTCTTTACTTCTTTTTTGACGACTGACGATTGAGTTTTCCCTTACCTTCTTTTTGTGTGTCAGTCTATTTTCTCTGTCTTCTGCATCCCATCATTTCAACTTTGTCACCCTTTTCCCTTAGTCTCTTCTTTCTCTTAAAATATACCCTTTCTTCTTCCTCTTTCCTCATCTTGTTCTTCCTGAAAATCTCCATGTCTCCTCGAAAGAGTTCTAGAATCAAAGGAAAGGACATTGCCCTCTCTCTTGTTCTCACCGACTCTGAAAACTGTTTCACCCCTTCATCTCCTCCTTCTTCCACCTTCAAATGCTCAACTCTTACTCATCAGCCTGGTGATCCTAAAAAGAAGTGTCAATTCGATTTTGAAAAATCCTTGGATATCAAAATTGATTTTTGATACTCCTCTAATGAATCCTTCTTTCAAACTCTTAAGTCAAAAACTGTGGTGCATGGGCGTGTTGTTGACCTATATCTTCTCATGTCTCTTCATTGATCCATTAAGGAGTTCTTTGAGTATTAAGGGTGGGTCTATGAACCTTTGGTCCGTCTATTTTATGTGAATTTTCGCTCCTCTAAGTCTGGAGAAATGGAATCCCTTATTCTTGGTAAGTGCATTTTTCTTGGCCCTGATATTTTTTATGAACTTTTTAACATCTATTTCTCTGAATTCTCTGATTCTTTTAAGAACTCTTAGCCCTCCGATTACAAAGTATCTTTTGAGGAAGCAAAAAGGGCACTGTCTTTTGATCCTTCTGGACCTTGTCCCTCAAATTTTGGGCCCAAGTATGTTTTTCTTGAGGACAAAGTACTTTTTCACATTGTGTCAACTACTCTTCTCCCTAGGGCTGGTTTTTTTCTACTCTGTCTATGTGTGACACCTTCTTTACCTATTATATCCTCTCTAAGAAAAGATTCAAGCTTTCCTTCTACATTCTCAACTATATGATTGACTCTACTATTGATCCCCTCAGTCTTCCTTATGAGATGATTATCTCTCAGATTTTAGAAGCTAATCTTGTTTGCCTCAATGATATTCCCTCTATTGTTGTGAAATAGTGTTACAACTCTAGGGATTTTGGGAGCATAAGATATGTTCTTTTGAATGAATCCTGGATTCTCAAATCTAAAGTCTTTGCTACTCCTGCTCATGATTCCCCCTCTTATCCCTCACTATCAATTTTTATGCCTTCCACTCCTTTGGACTCAAAACTTCTTGAAGAATTGCTTTCCAGAGTCTCTAGGATTGATGCAAAATTTGAAGTCCTTCGTGACATTCTTTTCTCAAATCACTACAAGTTTGGCTCTATTGTTGAATTCATTAAGAAAATTTGAGCTACCTCTAAGGAAACTGGTGATGATGTTGCTAAAATTCACCTGAAGCCTGATCAAGTAATCAAGAAAATCCTTAAAATTGCTCAGAAGATCCAAAATAGTTCAGATGTTTTGTCTGCCTCCTTGATTACTCGTTTGAGAATCTGAGGACTGCAACTGTCAATACTCTTCTTATTTCCTTCGACCTCGTGGATGACTGTTTTAAACTATTTTCTTTTGTTTAGGATTATTGTTAAGGGCTTCTTGCCCATATTTTGGACAACTTTATCTATGTTGTATCTTGTTTTGAACTGCTACTCTGTGATATTATACTATGTTATGCCTTGCTCTGTTGTTGTTTCCTTTTTGCTGATGTCAAAGGGGGAGAATTTCTATATATCTAGCAGTCGACTACCATGCATCTATTCAGGGGGAGTGACATGTATTTACTCGGAGGGGCGCTTCTAGCAGTCGACTATTCTTAGGGAAGTTGACTACAGTGTAATGTTCTTTGTTGTTATCATAAAAAAGGGAGAGATAGTTTTCTAACTAATTCTCCAGATCTGTTTCCTTTTACGCTTGAAGTCTTCCAATTTACTTAGTGCTTGATTGATTCCTTTTCATGTGTTGAGTGATGATTAATCCGATCCGTCTAGTGCTTGGTTAACTTTTTTCCATGAGTTGAGTTATGAATATTTTTATTTTCTTTTTGGTGCTTCCCTCGAAGATAGTCATCAATCAAAATAAAAATAAATTAATACTAATAATCTCCCTCTTTTTTATGATGACAACAAAGAACATTACATTATAGTCAACTTCTCTGAGAATAGTCGACTGCTAGAAGTGCTTCCCTCTGAGTAAATACATGTAACACCCCTTAATAGATGCATGATAGTCGAATGTTACATATAAAGTAATTCTCCCCCTTTGACATCAGCAAAAGGAAACAACATAGCAAGGCATAACATAGTATAACCCTTGTTGATTTGATAGAGTTGGAGATGATTGATTTTGATTTGATCCTTGACATGGATTGACTTCATGTCTGTTATGCCTCCATTGATTACAGGACCCGAACTGTTAAATTTCAATTCTCGAATAAATCGATCCTAGAGTGGAAGGATGATTTTGTTGCACCTACTGGTAAGTTTATTTCTACCTTAGGGCCAGAAAGCTAGTCTCTAAAGGTTGTATCTACCGCCTCATGCGAGTTAAGACTCATGATGTTGAGTCTCCTATTTTAGAGTCAGTCTTGATTCTGAATGAGTTTCTTGAAGTGTTTTCTGAGGATCTGCCTGGAGTCCCTCCTGATAGAAAAATTGAATTTAGGATTGATGTTCTTCCTGATACTCAACCTATATCTATTCCACCTTATAGAATGACTTCTGCTGAGTTGAAAGAGCAATTGAGAGATTTGCTAGAGAAGGGTTTCATTAGGCTGATTATTTCTCCTTGGAGTGCTCCTATACTATTCGTGTGAAAGAAAAATGGGTCTCTCAGAATATGTATTGATTATTGGCAACTAAATAAGGTCACAATAAATAATAAATATCCTCTCCCCAGGATAGATGATCTATTTGACCAACTTCAGGGTGTCTCTTACTTTTCAAAGATAGACCTCAGATCTGGTTACCATCAGTTGAAGGTAAGGGAATGTGACATCTCGAAGACAACCTTTAGGACTCAATATGGTCATTTTGAGTTCTTGGTCATGTCTTTTGGGTTAACTAATGTGCTGATATCCTTAATGGATTTGATGAATAGAGTATTCAAATAATACCTTGATATGTTCATGATCGTGTTCATTGACAACATTTTGGTGTATTCAAGAGATGAGGAGGAGCACACCAATCACCTCTAACTGTTCTTCAGACTCTTAAAGATAATGAGTTATATGCAAAAATTTTAAAGTGTGATTTTTAGCTCAAGTCAATGGCTTTTCTAGGCCATATTATCTAGGACGATGGTATTAGAGTGAATACTCAAAAGATTGAACCGATTAAGAATTGGCCCAACTAACCTCTCCGACTAAAATAAGAAATTTTTTGGGGTCGCGAGTTACTACCGTAAATTTTGTTGAAGGGTTTTCATCTCTATCCTCTCCATTGACTAGACCGACTCAGAAGAAGGCCAAGTTTCAATGCTTCGAAGAATGTGAGAAGAGTTTCCAAGAATTAAAAACAAGGCTGACTACTGCACTAGTTTTCACCTTGCTTGATGGAATAGAGGATTTTGTGATATATTGTGATGTGTCTAGGGTTGGATTGGGTTGTATGTTGACGCAAAAGGGAACAGTGATAGCTTATGCTTCTAGACAACTTAAGGTTCATGAGAGGAATTATCTGATCCATGATCTTGAGTTGGCAGCGGTAGTATTTACACTTAAGATTTGGCACCACTGCTTATATAGAGTGCATGTAGATGTGTTCACTTATCACAAGAGCCTGTAGTATGTCTTGAGTCAGAAAGAGCTCAAACTGAGGCAGAGAAGAGGGTTGGAGTTGCTCAAGGACTATGACATGAGTATTCTATACCACCCAGGTAAAGCTAACATTGTTGTTGATGCTCTTACCAAGTTGTCAATGGGTAGTACAACTTATGTGGAAGAAGGAAAGAAACAGACGGCTAAGGAAGTACATAGATTGGCCCGGTTGGGAGTTCAACTTGAAGAGAATGATGAAGGAGGATTCAATGTCCAAAATGGGGTTGCTTCATCCTTAGTGGTGGAGGTAAAAGAAAAACAAGACCAAGATCATGTTTTACTTCAGTTGAAAGAAGTTGTCCACAAGAAAAAGGTGATGGTTTCCACCAAAGGGGGAGATAGTGTGTTGAGGTATCAGAGCAGATTGTGTGTTCTGAATGTTGATGATGTTCAAGATAGAATTATGGTCGAAGCCCACAGTTCTAGATATTCCATCCATCATGGAGCTACCAAAATGTACCATGACTTGAGAGAAGTCTATTGGTAGAGCGGAATAAAGAGGAATATTGTTGAGTTTGTTTCCAAATTTCTAACTTGTCAACAGGTTAAAGCTGAGTATCAAAGGACATGTGGATTGGCTCAGAACTTTGAGATTCCAGAATGGGAGTGGAAGATGATCAATATGGATTTCATTATCGATTTGTCAAGATCACAAAAGCAACATGACTCGATATGGGTAATTGTGGATAAAATGACTAAATCAACTCACTTTTTGGTAGTTAAGACTACTGATACTACAAAGAATTATGCCAAATTGTACATACAGGAGATCATCAGATTGCATGGAGTTTCCTTGTCAATCATTTGGACAGAGGAGCTCAATTCACATCCCAATTTTAGAGATCTTTCCGGAAAGGACTAGGTTCAAAGGTGAATCTTAGTATTGTATTTCATCCTCAGATAGATGGTCAAGCAGAACATATAATTTAGATATTATAGGATATGTTGAAAGCCTGCATCCTTGACTTCAAAGGGAATTGGGATGATCACTTACCTTTGATTGAGTTTGCATATAACAATAATTATCATGCAAGTATCCAGATGGCTCTCTATGAAGATTTGTACGGGAGGAGATGTAGATCACCAATCAAGTGGTTTGAAGTTGAAAAAGTTGAGTTGATTGGGCCCGATCTTGTTCACCAGTCTATGAAAA
Organism: Solanum aculeatissimum; assembly: GCA_038996855.1. Classification (NCBI taxonomy): domain Eukaryota; kingdom Viridiplantae; phylum Streptophyta; class Magnoliopsida; order Solanales; family Solanaceae; genus Solanum; species Solanum aculeatissimum. The sequence goes on from JBCEWC010015092.1 coordinate 12,209, forward strand.
ATTAAAAAGTGAGGGTTATTAGAGAAAGGTTGAAGACGACATAGAGTCGTCAGAAGTCTTACACTGACATGAGGAGAAGAGACTTAGAGTTTGAGGTGAATGATTGGGTGACACGCGTGTCATGAGGTTTGGGAAAAAGAGGAAGCTAAGTCCTCGTTATATTGGTCTGTATCAGATTGTGAAAAGAATTGGGGATGTTGCTTATGGTTAGAGTTGCCTTTTGAGCTAGCCGCGTTTCATCCAATTTTTCATGTCTTAATGTTGAAGAAATGCTTGGGAGATCCCTCATTGGTAATCCCTATTGAGAGTATTGGAGTGAAATATAGCTTATTCTATGAAGAGATTCTAGTCCAAATTCTTAATTGTCAAATTCACAAATTGAGGATCAAAGAGATTGCCTCGGTCAAAGTCTTGTGGAGGAATAAATTTGTTGAGGAATCCATATGAGAAGCCGAGAAAGACATGAAAGCTAAATACCTGCACAATTCATGCCTAATGATAAGAATATTGAAGGTAATATCCTACCCTTAACTTAAGTTGATTTGTCCATTCTTGAGTCTGAATAGTGATTGTTTAGATTGTTGATTGATTGATAGTTTGATTGGTTGATTGATTGTCAAGAGGAGTATTGATTGTTATTCGTGCCTCGAGTCCATCCTTACTCTTCATTCGATGACGAATGATCCCAAGAGAGAGATAATGTTACACCCAATAAAATTATCAAAATACCCCTAGATGAGAGACGCTCATATAACACGTATTTCTAAACTCTTCTGGAAAATTTGAGGCCAGAAATGTGATCAACATGAAAATTTATGTGGAAAAATGATCATGGTTGATTTTTAGATCAACCGGATCGAAAGATAATTTTTTGAAGAAAAAATACAATTCCAGAAAAGTGTGCAATATATATGTCTACGTCGTGGACTTATCGCAAATTTGCACTTAATGGTTATCCCAATTTTTTTTTACAGGATTAGAAAACTCAATCGGAAGAGTTTTTATGACAATACCCATAAATTGCCCAAGTCCGCGACGCGGACTTAGTTCTCCGAAGAGAAATTTTTTAATTTTTATCGAGGGGCATTCCAGACCTTTATCAACTCCTCCTAAACTTAAAACATGAACGTTCTAACAAAAATTAGAGCTAAGAAGAGGAGAGGAAAGGAGAAGCAAGGGATTCGAATGATTGAAGTCGAAACCTATACAAATTCGATTGTCTACCTTCATCCCAGTTATGTAAGGCTAGCCTAAAGCATGAAATTGTTCTTTCATGTGCCCCTTGATTGAGATAGATTGATAGATGAAAGTATTGAGTCTTTATGCATATTTTCTTGAATGTTTTCTTGGAAATTGTACCTATCCTACATATTTTCATATGTCGATGATCATCATAAATTTGATTTACTAAATAAACACTTTTACTTGAGTTATTTCACAAACCCTACATATTACTTCATAAAAGAATACATAAATGAACATAGGATTGAGTCTAGAGCCTTGATTTGAAAATGTTGATTGTGATTGTGATGTGAGTATGATGATAGGTTGATAGAACTTGATGATCCTAGAGTCTTCATAATTGAACTCTAAAGATTGGTTTAATCGAGAGTCCTCTTAATGATAGGTCTTGTGAGAAATATAGGAGAAAATATTATTGAATTGTGTATTATATTATTACATAATGACCCTATTTATAGATACTACAATACAATCCAATTCCAACTAGGAAACAACATACTATTCCTAT
>JBCEWC010015093.1:0-13958 GCA_038996855.1 Solanum aculeatissimum
AAAATCCATAGTAGTGACCCAAAGGATGAACACCCATAATATATTATTAAATGATAAGAATAAATAATAGGAATAGGATAGCACCTGCGCCAGTAGAGATTTATCGATTGCGAAATGTATCGAAACCCCGGGTAGTAAAAAAAAGTGGGATGCTGTATATTGCTAGAAGAATAAGGAGTTGGCACAACATATTCTTGTCCTATGGAGGTAAGAAGATTCTAATCAACCATGTTTTATCTTCAATTCCTATATATCTTCTACCAGTTATGAATCCTCCAAAGAAGGTGTTGGATCAGATTCATAAAATGTTTGCCTATTTTTTCTGGAGTAAGATTGGAGGGGAAAAGGGAAAGCACAGGGTGAAATGGGATGACTTATGCTATCCATATGGGGAGGGTGGTATAGGTTTTAAATCCCTACATGACATCTCTAAGGCTCTTTTTTCTAAATTCTTGTGAAAGTTTAGAGCCTCTGTAGATTCATTGTGGAGCACTTTCCTGTGGAACAAATACTATAAGAAGCTTCGTCCTTGAATTACTATAAGTAGGGGAGGTTCTTATGTTTGGAAAATGATGATTGAGTGAAGAGAAGAAGTAGAACATGATATTTGGTGGCAACCTAATAATGGGTTAATGAGTTTTTGGTTTGACAATTGGACAAAACTAGGTGTATTATATTTCTTGGTGGATCAACCTTGAGAAGAAGAAGTAGAAGTCAAGGAATTTATAAATGAAGGCAGCTGTAATAGAAAAAAGGTGAGAGAAATTCTTGAAGAAGATCTTTTGGGACATATTACAACTTTCATTAGCCCTATGATACAACAAGAGGAAGTTGATACTGCTTGGTGGATGCCTCAGTCCAATGGGCAGTTCATTACAAAGTTAGCCTATGTGATGTTGAGAAGGAAAAAGGATATGATTTGGTGGATGGATAACATATGGATAAAAGATGTTCCTTTCAAGATATGTTTTTTACAGTGGAAGGTGTGGAAAAAGAGAGTGTCCATAGAAGACAATCTCAAGAGAATGAAAATTTTCCTGTCCTCAAGGTGTTACTATTGTGAAAATGGAGGAGAGGAAACTATGACCCACCTATTTCTAACAACCCCCCATTGCCTTAAGGCTGTGGAGGGAGTTTGCTTCTTGTGTAGGATTAACTATGGAGGGAATACATCTGCAACAACAAATCAGCAAATGGTGGAATCTGACTTTCTCAGTAAAACAACAATCTATCATGAAAGTTTCTCTTATGATCATCATGTGGGTTCTATGGAAAAAGAGGAATGGAAGAAGACATGGAAAATATGTCTCATTTGAGTCACTAGTATACCAATGTCTTCAATTACTATATTATGTGATTAGAATGAAGTATCCTTGGATCTTAATTCCTAAGGTTTGGAGGGGAATGCTATGTTGTCTCCAAATATACAAGCCAAGATTGTACCACCTACCAGTTAAATGGGAGTTTCCCAGGCCTGATTGGATAAAGTGCAACACAGATGGGGCTTGTAGGGGCAACTCATGACCTAGCTCCTATGCATTTTGCCTAAGGGACTGTCAGGGAGATCTAATATATGGTGAAGGAAGGGAGATGGGAATCACTAATAATTTGGAGGCTGAGGTAATGACAATTTTGAAATGCCTAAGATTCTGCAATAATAGAAGGCTAAAATACATCCTAGTGGATACAAACTCTCTGAATCTTCAAAAAATAGTTAATAGAGTATGGAAAATACCTTGGGAAATCAGAGACCACATTGAAGAAATAAGGATACATATAAGCAGTATACAAGAAAAAATCAGGCATATATACAAGGAGGCAAACTAGTTAGCAGACCATCTAGCAAATCATACATTTGATCAGGAAGGGGGCATACAATGTTATCATTTTAGAGAACTACCCACAACATGCAATAGGATCATAAATATAGACAAGGCCTAAATTCACAGCTTGAGGATTAAGAGAAGGACAATAAAAAACATAGGGAGATTGTTCATATGTGGCAAAAACTGATAGTAGGAGCTACATGTACATTCAGAGAGTCTTAACTTCTAGTTTCAATTTCTACTCCTACGGTTATGGCTTTTTATCTTATAAAATGCTCTCCATCAAAATGGAGGGTCGAATAGTAGGTTGGAACTGGAGCACAATACATCCGCAGGGGGGCCTTAGAAGAAGAGGAAACGAGCATCACGAATATCTCCCTCACCTCATCCCCTGCAGAAGAATGGAAGTTACAGATCAAGAGGGACCAAGGAACAAGATTAAGAAAAGGGGTTTACTTACCAAGGATGTGTTACCACAATGCAAATCCAAGTGCCTCCTTTATAGGTCCTAGATCGACACATTGCGAAGGAAAGTGGTTATTAGGAGTGGCACATGCAAAACATTGAAGGAAAAGAAGAAGAGGTACCTTTTGACAAGCTAATTAGATTCATGAAGCAACATCAAAAGCCAGCCACCACAGGGGAGGTTGATTACCGAAAAATGAGCGTGGAAGAAACAAAGATTGCACAGAGCTTCAAGAAACATCGAAGAAGAAGGAGTAGGCGAGAAGACACAAATAGGAAAGTGAAAGGGCATCTGTCAAGAAATGTGATATTTGTAATATGGTTTTGGACCAATTATTTTGGGCCAACCTATTCTTATTTTAAAAACTTTGGTTATTATAAAATACCCATGACCATATTCATTTAAAAAAAGTGAATGAGATATGAAATCACATGATGCCAAAATATATAGCTTAATAGAGTGGTACTCAATATAGCTCAATAATTACATCATCATTTATCAACAATCAACTCACCATGAGTGTAACTTGTTCTATGAACAAATTTTCTCCTCAATACATTAAGTAATACTTCAATATCCATGCCTCATCTCATTTCACAAATTAATTCACGCAATTAGCAAATTTCAATCAATTCACATTTCATTTCAAGAAATTAAATAGAAAATACAAGGTTCAACACACTTAATATAGGCTAGAATTACACTTGCCTTAAGAAACAAAGTGAAGATCAATAAAAAATTGGAGCTTTTCCATTCCGATTGTATTCCAAAGCACCACATTCTATTCGAAAAGGAATTTTCAATCACAATTTGAAGCTAACGACACTAAAATCAAACAATTCAGAAAAAAGTAAAATAGTTCAAAATTTCAATATTGGAAAACAAAATGAAAATCTAAATATTTTGACATAAAAACAATTCTTGAGATTTTAGGAATCTAACGGCGAAAATCGTTTCAAAAGAGGAGTTGAAATGAGTCCACAATCACCATTTTTATGTTGGAAAACCAAGTCCATGAAATTCCCATATTCCCCAATTAAAATTTCTAATTTTTGTGTTTAAATTATGAATTAATCAATGAAAATTGACGAAAAGCATTGAAATTAACTTACCTAAATGATTCCCCTCGAAAATCCCTTGAAAAGACACCCAAAACCAAACTTGAAAAATTGAAACTGATGAAAAATGATGAAAACCCGACATTTAAAATCAACTACTATTTTCAGGGATTTAGCTCTCCACGATCGCCAGAGCTGGGGTCCATAAACGCAGAGTCAAGGGGGAGTGGACCCCCACATATACGGATTGAGTACCCGTGAATGCGGAGGTCCTTCCATACGAACCTTCGTGAATATGGACCGGCCATTTGCGAATGTGAAGGAGCGGGCAAAACCTCTCTGCGAATGCGATAAGCCCTACACGAACATAGAGGTCAAAATTAGTGACCTCCACGAACACAGGAAACATCCAGTGATCGCGAAGCTTAGGCACTAGATACCAATATTAGCAATTAGCAAAAGCAAAAAACATGGAATATACCTTCGAAATTCATTTGGAACTCGATACACACAAATCATATATATCAAATTCGACATTTTGGACTCAATAGCATTGTCGGAACTCGAAGTCGAGGTCTCCTTGACCCAAAATCTAATACCTCACAACTAAACTATTTAGGCCACTTGAAATGCTAAAATGAATCCGGAACACCCAAAAATTATGAGAAACTCATTCAAGCACTAAAATCACCTCCGGGAACCAATGGAACCAACAGAAATCTAATCCGAGCAATCAAACTTTAACTATATTTTCAACTTCACACCTAAAATCCGCATAATAACTCCAGATTTGTTTTCGACAACTCTCTTAGACCAATTTTCCCTTTTCAAAACTGAAGGAATTGACAAACTTTTATTCCGAGATTCGAATCTCCAAATGGTTTAAAAATTCAAAATTTAGCAACTTAAGCCTCGAAAACTCACCTTTTTAGCAGAAATTCAATTTTTTACAAGATTTTCAAAAATCAACTTTCAAAACCTTTCAAACATGACTCGAGGAAGCTATCAAGAGGGGTAAAGTAGTAATTTTATCAGAAATAACAAAAATGACCTTCAGGGTCATTACATCATAATTTTAAATTCTTTTTATTTTTATTATTTTAATATTTCTTAAAAATATATTTTATTTTATAATATTTATTTTTTATTTTATTCTCATTAGTAACCTTTACTTCATGTGATTCCATGCAATTTTCATATAATCTTTTTTATTTATTTATTCTATGTTTATTTTTTCATTAGTATGATTTTATTAGTATTCTAATTTTTAAATTAAAGTTGAATTTGTTGTTGAATAAATTTATAAACTTATGCTTTTCTTTAAATCATATATATGTATGTTATGATGAAATTTGACTATCACAGCCTGGTTCCGATCATGATGGCATCTGCTAGATCCCACCTATAGGCCAGCCAATTACCCAACCCAAAGGTACCTGTCCTAGCTCTCTAGTCATAACCATAACCATCACAATAACATAAAGAACTGAAACTTACCCAGAACCTGAAAGTCAACTGTACAAAGCTACAATAGACACAAGGACATATCATATACATATATCAATAACCATAATAATATACAAACTAGGAGTGCTCCTACAAATACATAATCATATTGTACAAGGTCAATGTCTGAAAGCAAAAGATGGCTATCATAAAGAAGGAGACTGCGACAAAGCCAAAGTTGTTGATGCTCACCCCAAGGAAGTCTCCTGAGCGCTCTTGAATCCCCAACTTAGAAATCATGGCCCATACCTAGATCTGCACCATGAGAAGATGCAAAAATGTAAGGTGTGAGTACCAGAAAGAGGAACCCAGTAGGTATCATCGGTCGACCGATTGAGTGAAATACAGTAAATCCAGAAGAGTCAAATATACAGAACTGCTACAGGTCTAGCCAAATCAAAACTCAAATCAAGGAAACTACATGTTTGGAAACCCTCAAACCATAACAGAGCCAACCCAAGTGATGAAAAATGATGACGTGAGCCAACCTAAGCAATGAACAATGGTACCGACTAACAAGACTGTATAGTCCTATACCACACTGTCCCCAAGTAGGACATAATACTATATGCGGGTGCGAGACACTAATATCTATACTTATATGCCAATTGGGCCCACATAATTCCAGAAGGTACACCCGCGCATAATCTGATCAACCGAATCACAATTGTGCCCAACTCCCAATATCACATGATCATAGGTCAATTGTACAAAGGTATGAAGCCTTAGTTTCAAAGCCTGAATGTCCCTTGAGCCCCCATAAGCCCAATGGGTACACCCCCACACAATCAGGATGTGAGTAGGTATGTGGATCCATGGGTGATCAATCACGGGGCCTCACTCCAACAATCATAAGTCAACCGAATACTCGACCATCTGCCGACATGTGGCACCCGATCCAAAATATACATGCATAATGGTAGGTCATATCCTTCATGGGAAAAAGAATCCCTCTCGCATAATAGTATGTCATAAATCAGAATATCAATCACGGGGCCTCGCCCCTAAAGTGGAATCAGTGGGGTCCTCGACCCAAAATATCAATCAATGGGACCTAGCCCCCAAAGTGGAACTAGTGGGGTCCTTGACCCAAAATATCAATCAACAGGGCCTAGCCCCCAAAATACAATCAACGAGGCCTCAGGCCTAAAGTAACGAAAAATACTCAAATCCCTTTAGAATCGACACCTCAATCTCAGATACTTGGACATGACCACCGGAGAATGACCATAGGGCGCATCACTTAGGATCTCAAACACTCGGATGTGGCCACCAAAAACTTAAAATACAGGGTGTGTCATCTAGGTCTCATAGCGTAGAACCCGTCAATCTCTCTCTAGCCTATCCAGATCCATATTCCCCAAACATACCATCTCTCCCGAAAGAACTATCCCTATCGCATAACATAATTCACCACCTCACACAGATAAAGACAGATAACCCAACATCAGATGGAAAGAACCAGCATACAACAACTATCAGCAGTACATCAGAGTGTATATATATCACAAATCACCATGGAATCAGACCCAACAAAGGCCAAATATGCCATAACCTCGTCAAGCACAAGTGCCCAGAGTAAACATAAATAATCACGGTCTATCATAAGTATCCCAAACAACTAAACCTAGAAAAGTCATATCTATACCAGAATTAGGCCAGAGTACGATATATAATCAATACACAATCTCCTGGTCAACATATTTCAATAGCAACAAGTTGTACACACTCATATAAGTACGAGTCAAGTCATAATACATGCCTATCCCAGGGCACTAGCCCATATTCAGCCCTTACCAGGGCCTTTCTCTATGTAAAGCAACTCATAGGACAATGTCGGTGTAACCTAAGCTAAGGCCCAAGAGCCAAGACAATCAAAATGATGCCTCATATCATAACCAAGCTGCTACAAGGATACCGCCTAAGGCAACCATGTGCTAGCCCACTAAAAATGTGACCCTCTTAAATAGGATTCCAGTCCCCAAGACTAACCTATGTAACTAGTGTCTCATTGTAGATAGCATATAAAGCCCATAGGATATAACCTACACCTTGCTAACAGGGTCACACTCTCCTTTCAAACCCGTCAGTGGCTCAGTGTCAATGTATTTTGTATCACAGGTCACAAGGTTCCTTTAGGAGTACAGTTATAACCATTCCCAAAACATGGTGTATTTGTCGTTAGCTAATAGCACAAGTACATAATGGATAATAACAGTAGACAGGATCATATAAACCATAGGGAAATGCATAATCATGTTCAATTAGGAAATTCTACCACATATACTCAGAACAAATATAGACAACCATAGCCATATCATACATATATATATACTAACCACCTAGAACCCCTAGAATCATATATAGATGTTGGATTCAGTGCATGGGTTAGCATGTAATCACTTTTCAGCCTTATAAACTAGAATATATCGATAGCCTCAAACCATATACACATACAAGCAAGAGCCGAACTTAGTGTACATACCTGCCACATGTTTGCATCTCTAGCCAGCCCCTTTTAGGCCCTCTTATAGTCATATAATGTAAGAATTCAGGTAATATAGAAGCTACTACCAATACAACCCTCAATACTAATGCCCCATAACATCACATATATATACAACACAGAGATCACATCCAACCATATACAATATATACTTCACAATTCAATCCATAAATAATATTTTTCTACATATTCTAGCTCAAATACGCATGCATTTCAACTCAGTATGAGTTTTATAGAAAGCATCCTACCTAGAAATTGACGTCATATGCTCTGAGTCAATTTAGCTGAGCTTTTACCCTCCTGATAGCTTCCCTATATTGCTCAACTATCAAAACATAAGTCACAAGATCATTACAACTAATTTGGTTGTAAATTCTCAATAAACGGGTGAAATTACATTAATTACAACTAAAATGGGGGAAAACTAGGGCCCACACCCAAAATGTCGAACCAATCCCCAAAACATAATCCCTATATCACTGTAACGACCCGAAAATTTTCAAACAAAAATTATGGTTGGTCTTGTATGATGTTATACTGGTCATGGTTGAGTTTTTGTGGCCACAGATTGAGTTTAATTGGCGGAACGCAAAATGGATCATTTGGTGGCCTAGAAATGTCGTTTGGATAGTAAACTTTGAGGTATCACAACTTTTGATACAGGTTGAACCGTGTGAGATTCGTCATATAAAATTTAAGATCTTTGAGTTAGCTTCCCAATGCAACTGGTTTCACTCGATTCAGAGTTTGTATGAGGAACTTATGGCCAAAATAGTGAGACAACCTGAAATTCAAAAGACATTGGAAATAGGCCCTGAAAATGGCCCAAGGCAAGGACCACGGACTGTGTGAGGGTCCACGGTCTATGTGGGGGTCCTTTCCATGGTCCAGTAAGCTGGGGGTGGTAAGGACCCACCCCATAACCCAAGGCATGGATCACGGACCACCCCACGGCCCGTGAGACCGTGTACGGTCCATTTGGTGGTCTGTTGGGTGGGGAAGAGGCTTGGCCAAGGCTGGGAGTTGATTATTGGGCCAAGTTTGGCTCTACATATCAGTATATTGTCTGTGTGAAGCCACACGGCTCGTGAATCCCCTCATCAAGTGGTCTAGAAAGTCCTCCGAGAGTTCTTGTTGAAGTTTTGGTTAAGGCAGGGTTCACGACCCTTTGTACGGACCGTGTGGAACTTTCACGACCATGGTATCTCCTCCGTGAGACTCTTCTTGATAGTTAAAATTCCATTTCATTAATGATAATTTCGTGAATTAATTAATTCCTAGGCTCCTTTTAGGTATCCTAATGTCCCCTAAACCGTTAAATCAAGACCCAAACCCTTATTCATCCATTCTAAGCCTCCTCTATACACTTTGAAGAATCCTAAATTGATCTTTACCTCCATTGTTGAAGCTTGAAGAAATTTGGGGAAGACGACCTTGCTTACTTGAATCTTCAATTACTTTGGTTATTGTAAGGTATGTGGGATTTGATTCAAGGATTTTCTTCCATCCTTGAAGACCCAAGAACCCTAACCTTTAAATTATGATTTTAAGTTTCTTCGAGTTATGTGTTCTTCAATTATTGAGGTAGTTTAGTGCTGAAAATTATGTGTTGTAGGTTTTAGGTGATTTAAACATGTTTTAAGCTTGATTTTTTTTAATGTTCATGGAAACCCTTGATGAATCAAATTGCATGTCCCTTTTTATGATTTAATTATGCATGGGTAAATTGTAAGCTTTATTCATGGATTTTCATATGATTTATGATGAATTATCCTGCAAATTGTGAAATTTAGCTTGAATTCCATTACGCATGTTCTTGATCCTTATTCATGGCATAAACATGGATATTGCTACATTGAAACTCTTGATAAAACTCATATTTTTAATGTAATGTTAAGACTTGTGATCACATAGTCCCTTGCCATGGATCTTTGAGCATATTGGGTGCTTGCACCATATTGACATGTTTTGAATACTTGATATGATAAGCTATGTAGATGAGCTACTCTTAATGCATTGACATGGAATAATCATGAAATGTTTCGTAAACTCTTGATGGCCCTTGGCTTAAGCATGAACATGATTTGTACAATGGTTTTAAATTGATTGATGATGCATGTTTTGAAAGTGAATGTAAGTCTCCCGATTTAATGTTGTATGTATATATACGTATTCTCGTAGGATGAGACTTAGTACAGAGGGATTGGAGGTGGGTGGATAATCTCCACAGGGTCCATACGCCTTTCTATCAAACCATGTGCCACCATGGGTTATCTTCCTAGATAGGTAGTTACATGTCATGTTTACCCCTTGTTTCAAGGGTGTCTAGGGTACTACTTGGCAAGTAGTCTGGAATCTGGTAGTGGCTCGCTCGGGTCTTCCATGTTGTTGGTTGAGGTTACATCCCCACTTTATATTGATCATAGGATTGCATCTCATGCATCATCACATAGCATCTTGTTATATTACTCTTTGGCTACGTGCATTCCTTTCGTATCGCTTGTCCCCTTCTCATGTTTCTTGGTCATACTATATTGACATATGCATTGCATGCCCGTATACTTAGTGCTTAATTTTTCAAACCCATATTCTTTGTTTACATGTTCTAACCATGTAGGGACCAGAGACGATATCTACATTCTACCGGACGACGCTTGATTCTTGATTGAAGACTTTGCTAGTGGTGAGCCCTTTTGTTTAAGGGCAATAGCCACCGTCTATCTACCTATTTTATGTTATGTTATTTACTTTCTTATGTCTTGAGGGTGAGCCTCAAACTTGTCGAGGCCCCGCTCATTCATGTAGAAGCTTGTTGGACAATTCTAGACTCTTGTACGATGACTTGCTTATGTTAAACATTTGGTTATGTAATACGATGTTACTTAGCTTGATTTATGATCATGTTCTCTTATTATTCTTATGACTTGTATGTTGGGAATTGTAAATGACTATGTGGTTATGTGGAATATCCCATAATCCCGGTGAGCCCCCATAATGGAATCCCATTCACCCGTCCCCTTAGAGATTATTGCTATGTGTTATGTGTATACATGCTCTTCCAATTCCCGATATCATACCCGTAGTTTGAGTCCCAAGTCTCAAATCTCTTAGAGCTTATGTGTTATATGTTTAGCTTTCACGCTTTCGAACCGATGATGTGTGTAATGATGCTATGATGGCTTGATCGAGGACTCTCGGGTTCTCCTTCGCCATGTCACTTCTAGGCCCCCTATCCGGGTCGTAACAATGATGGTATCAGAGCCCTAGGTTTGTAATGATCCTCAGAGTCCACCATGTCGCGTCGATTATAGCCTTGTTCATGGGTGTGATGAGCGCCATGTCTATGAACAAGAGACTATGACGACGTTTTTAGGAAGTGTCCCATTTTATTTCTTTCTTATGTTGTGCCATGATATCTTGTGATGAATCTCTATAAACTTTGGTATTTGTTGTTCTTTCAGAAAATGCCTCCAAAAAGATCTCTCCTTCCCCGTCTGGCTTCGGAAGTTGAGGAGATGGCTCCATAGGCATCGGTTGAGGAACAGGTATCCCATGCCGAATTCCATAATGTTGTCTCCATGTTAGCCCAAGCTGTGGCCAACCAAGCTCGGCCCATCAACCCAACCAATGTCACCACTCTGGCTTCAAGGGTGAGAGACTTTACTTGTATGAACCCTCTGGAGTTTTATGGTTCTATGGACGAGGAGGATGCCCAAGAGTTCATGGATGAGCTTACTAAGGTGTTGTTAATTATGCGGGTATGTTCGGAGGAAAAGGTGGAGTTGGTGGCCTGCCAACTCAAGGATGTAGCACAAGTATGGTATGGTCAATGGCTTACGAAGAGGGTATTGGATGTTAAGGTAGGATAGGAAGAATTCAAAGAGGCTTTTCTTGATCGGTTCTTCCCACTTGAACTTAGGAAAGCTAAGATGACCGAATTTATCAATCTTCGTCAAGGCACTATGACCGTGAGGGATTATGCCCTCAAGTTCATAAAACTCTCCAAGTATGCTCCTACTCTTGTTTTGGATCCCCGTGCAAGGATGCACAAGTTCATCTCGGGGGTGTCGAATTTGGTTGTGAAAGAGTGTCGTACGGCTATGCTTATTAAGGAAATGGATATTTCGAGGCTCATGACCTATGCAGAGCAAATAGAGGGGGAAAAGTTGAAAGAGAGAAGGGTGCATGAGGCGAAGAGGGCCCGACTTGATGGTGGGTTCTCAAAGTCAAGGGTGGTGGATTTGGCCGTTTCCAGCAAGGCCAAGGTTCTAATGTGAAGCTTGCTACTAAAGTGCCTCCTCCTATGGCACCGGTTGGGGTTGCTCCCTGGTTTCCTCTTTGTGGTCATTGCGGAAAACATCACGTGGGTGATTGTAGGAAGCTTTCTGGTGTGGTAGCTTGGACCACAAAGTCTCAAATTGTCCAAAAAGTGTGAAAAAGGACCAAGTTTCTCCCGGTGGTCAAGGGCCACCAAAGGCTCTGGTTGGTGGTGCTCTAAGGAACAATGGGTTTTATGCCCTTCATGCCTGCCAATTTATCTTTTGTGTTTCCCTTGTTGGATACTAAATTTGGTGTGAGTTCTAAAACTTTGCGGGGGCCTTATTCTGTATATACCCCATGGGTGATTCTATTGTGGCGCGGAAGGTGTATAGGAGTTGTCCCGTGTCGGTATTGCATAAGGTGTTTCTTGGTGATCTTGTAGAACTTGAAATGTATGAATTTGATGTCATTTTTGGGATGGATTTCTTGCATGCATCATATGCCTCTATTGATTTTAGAACTAGGCGGGTTAAGTTTCAAGTCCCTAATGAACCGGTGTTAGAGTGGAAGGGTGGAAATTCCGTAATTAAGGGTAGGTTTATTTCCTATCTTAAGGCTCAGAGAACGATTGGGAAAGGGTGTATCTATCACATTATTTGGGTTTGAGATGTAGGAGGTGAATCCCCTAGGTTTGAATCAGTTCTGGTGGTAAAAGAGTTCCCCAATGTGTTTCCGGAGGATTTGCCCGGCATCCCTCCCGATAGAGAAGTGGATTTTGGTATAGACCTTCTCCCGGATACTCAACCGATTTCCATTCCCCCGTATCGCATGGCTCCGGCGGAGTTAAAGGAGTTCAAAGACCAATTGAAAGATTTTTTGGAGAAATGGTATATTAGACCTATCATTTCACCTTGGGGTGCTCCGGTGTTGTTTGTGAGGAAAAAGGATGAGACTCTTTGGATGTGTATTGATTATAGGCAATTGAACAAGGTGACTGTTAAGAATAGTACCCATTGCGTTGGATTGATGATTTGTTTAACCAACTTCAAGGGGATACTCATTTCTCCAAGATAGATCTTCGTTTGGGGTATCATCAATTGAAAGTGAGGAAGTGTGATATTCCCAAGACGGTTTTCCAAACTCGTTATGGTCATTTTGAATTCATGGTGATGTCTTTTGGAATGACTAATGCTCCAGCGATGTTTATGGACCTCATGAATCGGGTGTTCAAGCCTTTTCTTGATAATTTTGTGATGGTATTTATTGATGATATCTTGATTTATTCCCATAGTGAGCAAGAGCATATGGGTTATTTGAGATTGGCTCTTCAAACCTTGAGGGAGAAGAAGTTGTATGCAAAATTTAGAAAGTGTGAGTTTTGGTTGGGTGAAGTTGCCTTTCTTGGCCATGTGGTGTCCGGTGATGGCATCAAGGTTGATCCTAAGAAAACCGAGGAGGTAAGGGATTGACCTAGACCATTGACTCCTTTGGATATTCGTAGTTTTCTTGGTTTGACTTGTTACTATAGAAGGTTTGTGGAGGGGTTTTCATCTATAGCGTCTCCATTGACCAAATTGACTCAAAAGAAAGCCAAGTTTGTGTGGACGAGTGAGTGTGAGAAAAGCTTCCAAACTTTGAAAGATCGGCTTACATCAACTCCAGTTTTTACTTTGCCAAATGGTTTAGATGGGTCTGTGGTGTATTGTGATGCATCTCGTATTGGTTTGGGTTGTGTGCTTTTGCAACATGGTAAGGTGATAGCCTATGCTTCCCAACAATTGAAGGCGCATGAACAAAATTATCCGACGCATAATCTTGACTTAGCGACGGTGGTGTTTGCTTTGAAACTTTGGCGTCATTATTTGTATGGGGTTCATGTGGATGTGTTTACCGACCATAAAATCTTGCAATATGTGTTCACTCAAAGGGACCATAATTTGAGGCAAAGGAGATGGTTGGAACTTCTTAAGGATTATGACATGAGCGTTCTTTATAATTTCGATAAGGCCAATGTTGTGGCGGATGCTCTTAGTAGACTTTCTATGGGGAGTGTAGAACATGTGGATGACGGAAAGAAAGAGGTAGCTAAAGATGTGCACTATTGTCACAACCCGGATAAGGGGGTCTAGATGTGACATGGCAAAAGAAGACCCGAAGACCCTCGATCAAGCCATCATAGCATTATTACACTCATCATCGGTTCGGAAACGCGGAAGCTAAGGCATGTAGCATATAAGCTATAGGGATTTAGGGACTTCAGACTCAAGCTATGGGGACAATACGGGAAAGGGATAAGCATACTTGCACATAGCACATAGTCATACATCATGCTCAAC
>JBCEWC010015094.1:0-13958 GCA_038996855.1 Solanum aculeatissimum
GATGCCTGCGGGTACTGAAGTAGATACTGGGGCCAATAGAGTAGGAATATCAGAAGAGGGCCCCCTCTTCATATCAGTCATATCCTTTGAGGGATCCTTGGTAGTAGGTGCAACAATAGAAGTGGTAGATGGCTCAGGCGGTGGCACTAGAGCGAACATCTCTGGCATTGGTACCTGAGACCTCAGTGCTTGCTGGAGTGCAACAGAATTTTCATCAGCCTTGGTCAGGCTAGCATCAAGCGTACGATGAACCCCTACTAATACGTCCACATGGTGAATGACACCACCCCTACTACTAAGCATAGTCGGTGAATCAAGAACGAGAAGGGGATGGTCGTGGACCTCTTTAGAGTCACCTCATGGATCTGCTCTGAAATAAGGATGGCCCAATCAATATCGTAACCAGTGAAGATACTGGCTACTAGAACTGTATGGTCTGACATGAGTATGTTGTCTGCAAATATCGACTGGATCCATGAATGAACCACTGTTCACCAAAACTTGGCGAGGAAACTGAGGGAAGCCTTAACTATAGGCTCTACTAACATGGTGATCCATGTGGGGTTAGGCCCCTCTACTACTATTTGGTTAGCAACCCATCTCATCAAAGTAACTCTACACTCTAGGTCTCTCATCATGCCCAAGTCTCGAGTCTGCCCTACTCTTCGATCGAAATCAGTTGTATATTTGGGGGAAGAGAACTCGAGCCTAAAAAGCATCCAGCGGATGGTATCCTTTGATATATCTACCTTACGGCCTCTCACCATGACCTCCTCCAATCTCGGATAGGAAAGAGGCTTCTTCCCCTTGGGAAGAGATTTGTATACTGTGGCGGCGTAGGAGGCAAAGAGCTCTCTCATCAATACCAGTGAGTACCTCCCTACTGGCTGTACAAACCACTAGATCCTGTAGCAAAGTATAGTATCCTCGAGCCCTAGGACACTATCGATTCTTGTAGTGATGACTCATGGCTGCTCGAAGATAGAATGAGCGGGTCAGCCCTGCTCATTCTGCTGCATGTCCTCCTTAAAGATGGCCTGCATGCCCCTGATGCACCATCTTCTAGATCGGGAATTTGGTGAAATATCTGGTACTTGAGGGCCTGAATATGAGGTGGAGTCTGACCCCTCCCTAGATCCGGGCTTGGACCCTCTCTTGGAAAAGGTCATTTGAATGCTACTACTGGCCCTGTGACCTTCCTCGTCAGAATGGAGAGTGCAAACCATGATTACCTGCGTGGTGTCCTTCCTCGTAGTTTCCCGAGTCTATTGTGGCTCGGTGTCTGGATTCAATTAAACACCGAGCTCCTCTTCTGATCCACTATACTTGGGGGCTTACTTAGAATCAGTGGGCTCGTCCCCCAGGATCTCTCATGGCCCTAATATTATCTCTCCTTGGTCGCGGAGCCATGGTACCTGCAAAATGATATTCATGAAGCCAATTAGTCCCATGAATTGGAAATTGAAAACAAAAACTAAAACTGGACTGGAAAAATAAGTTTCTACGAGTACCCTCTTACGAGTTGTAGAATCGACTACGATTCATAGAGGGGCCTCGTAGATATAGTGTTCAGCAATTTTAAGTCACTGGAATAATCTACGAGACCAGGCACAACTCATGGAATAGTCTATGAGTCATGGATTGGGTCATAGGTGAGATCTTAGATTAGGTATCACACAAGTAGGACTCTATGAGACCTAACTAGGAGTCATGGAATAATCTATGACTTGTAAAAGGTCTCATCTGTTGGAATCTTAGAAACTTTAGTTTCAGGAACTTTTAATAAAGGGTAATTAAGACTTGTGGAGTGTTCCACGGTTCGTAGAAAGCCCTCGTGAACATATTTCCAAACTTTGAACTTTTCTAAGTCCATCATACGAGTCCCCAAACAACAAATTTTTCGATAATTTACTAGTATCACCAGTTAACTCACACACCCCATATAGTTTTCCATCAATCAATTCCCATCCCCACATGCATTATACTTAAAAATGACCCCTTCGAAAGCAATTTAACATGTGATTCTAACGGTCCAACCTATCTTCATAATGCTTAACCATACAACAATTCAATTCAATTCAATTCGATGGTCTAAACATTATGAGCATGAAATTGGCTACCTGAACATTTTTTGACTAACTAGTTCAATCCTAACCCAGAAAATCACATTGATATCACGATAAATTATCGAGATTAGAATATCACGAGTTCACCCAATGGCACAAACTCCCACTCAAGGCAATATTTACCCAAATATTTACAACTAATTTGATAAATTTAGGCTTTAGGGACCGAAATCTTACCGAAATGATATAACTTTGGTTGAAATTAGAAAAGGGGCACAAAAAGGGGCCAAAACACCCTAGGACAAGGTTTACCAGAATTGTCGCCAAACAATGGTCGGAGTGCGGGTCACAACGACCAAATTTATCATAGGGTCAGTTGTTAGGGTATTTTTTGAAATGTTTGGATTAAACTTGGGTCAAAATAATTTTGACCCTATTTATATATAAAACCGGATCAGTGTTTAAAGTTTTTGGGTCGGGCCATATGAAACCCTCATTATGGGCCATGGAATGTTCCACAACTTATAGATCGTGGTTTCATATGGGACTGGAACCGTAACTTGAGACCTAGACTCTACGATATCTTTACACAAGTCATGGATTTAGATACGACTCATAAAAAAGATTTCATAGAGTACTTCTAACATAACCAAAATTATAAAACTTACTTGGTGTCCACAAGCCCCATTCACGACCCGTATTTTAACCTATCAATCATCAAGTTGGCTCGTGGACTTGAGTGCATATATGTTTTGCTCACTGGAAGATTCTATGAGCTGGTATACGAGTTGTACAATGAAGTATGACTCATATAATCAATCCTAGAACTAGATGTTTGACCCAAAATAGCCAGCTTAGCCTTGCACCTGCAGAACTCACATAATCACACTGTTACCCTATATGTCACAAGTCCATTATTCAAAATTTACAAGAAAAACTACTGAAAATAAAAACTACCTAGCATTCTAAAACTAAAAAGCAAACAACAACTATCCTATTACATCAAATAACTTGGGTTGCCTCTGAAGAAGCGACTGATTTATTATCGTGACATGATGTGGACTTGTTGATTACTCAGAATTCATCAACAACCCACACTTCATTCTTGAGCTCATCTGACCTCTTTGTCTTCTGATAGACATTGAAGACAACTTCTTTGTCGTTCAATCTAAACTTGAGTTGGCCTCATTCCATATCCACTAAGGCTCACCCAGTGTCTAGGAAATATATTCCTAAGATGATTGGGATGTCGAAGTCGACTTTGCAGTCTAGGATCACAAAGTCTGCGAGGAATATGAGCCTTTCAACTTTGATGAGGACATCATAAAGTATCCCCACAGGCTTCTTCACCATCCTATCAGCCATCAATAGTCTCATGCTTGTCGTGGTAGGGGCTGGCATACCAAGTTTTTTGAAGATCACAAGGGGCATTAGATTTATCCTGGCACCAAGATCACATAGTGCCCTTGAGAACTCCACATCACTTATAGTGCAAGGAATGGCAAATGCGCCTGGGTCTTCACGTTTCTACACCAAGGATCTAGTAGAAATTGCACTACAGTGTTGGAGGTTTTGGGAGAGCTCTTGACTCACAGTGAGCTTCTTAGTTACCAGATCCTTCATAAACTTACATCTTCTCCAACGCCTCAATTAACAGAATATTGATGGAGAGCTATTTCAACATGGAGAGAAATTGTTTGAACTTACCGTCCTCCTCCTTTTTCTTTAGTCTTTGAGGGAAGGGAGGAGGAGGTCGAGAAATGGGTCTCAACTATTATGGAGCGACATTGCTTTCCTTATTCACCATATGATCATCTCCAATATCATTCTGCTTATTGACTACACTCTTATCACGAACAACACCATCATCTACTAGTAGTGAAAGATTGAATATTTTCTTCCCACTGTGAGTTGTGATAGCCATGCACTGCTCGTCATTTTTAGGATTCTGCATGGTATTGTTGGGTAGCGTACCTTTCTTTCTTTGGTTTAAGTGAGTTGATATTTGGACAAATTGTTATTCAAGATGCTTGATGTCCACATAATAGGACTCAATCTTCTGGTTGATATAAGAGATATCATACTTTATCCCCTTTAGTGTCTCATTTTGCACATTAGCCCTTTTTAGCAACCGGTCGAACATCTCCTCAATGCGAGATGAGCCAACTCCAGCCTTCCAATTGTGCGATAGAATGTATGGACCATTTGAAGATGTCTCTACGACCCTAATCAATATCTCTGTCTGGTCCCCTCTACCTGTCATAGTAGCCCCTTCTGTTGTTATTGTTTCTGAAGGAGCCATCTCTTTTGTAGTTCTGACCTTGGTTCCTTTGCCCTTGGCGCCAATAGTCTTGATTGGACCCTTGGGCATTGGGCTAGAAACCTGCCATCTACTCTATAACAAAGCATGTGTCCTCCTCATAGTATGCTTCCTCGTACATGGGTGGGCGAGGGGGCTGATGAGCTACAACATTCATGCTCTCTATGTTCTGCTTCATCAACAGCTGGACATTAGTATTAATCTGCGCTAATTCTTGCATCACCTCCTCACTGGCTTGTGTGTGCGCCAGACTAGTGCTAATTGATAATAAGCTCCTTGTAGTAGATTTCTCCCTCGTACCCCATGCACGGTTGGTTTTGACCACATATTCCACCCTCTAAGACACCTCCTGGAATGAAAGATCAATGAAAGAGCCCTCATAATTATGTCAGCGACAACTTGGCCATTCTCATCAAGGGATTTATAGAAGATCTCCACCAGGGTTTCATCAATAATCTTATAGTCAGGGACACGTCTCAGAGATTTTGTGAACCTCTCCCACATAGCACCGATAAAATCACCAGGAATCATCTCGAAGTTATTGATCTCTAACTTCAGCTTCACCTTCTTCGAGATATATAGGGAAAAACCTTTCCAAAAAGCTTATCTACAATTCTGCCCAACAGGTGATCGAACTCTGTGGGAGCTTTGATAACCATAATGTTGCATTGCCAGTAAGAGAAAGTGGGAAGACATGGATCCCAACGAAATCCATGGAGAGATTTTGGTTTCCCATCATACTCTTACAAACGAACACAATATTATGTAGATAGTTATGAGGATCCTCTGATGGTAAGCTCGTAAACAACCCGCAATTCTAGCATCTGGAGCAATCCACTCAAAATGATGAACTTTGTGTCATCCAGTAGTGGGGGTAACACAATAGCTCTTGTAACGTTAGTTGCCATAGGGTCAAGCCGATATTTATTCCACTGATTTGCTGTGGCTTGTAGACCCTGTGGTGGTGGTGGATTGTTGCCATTATTATTTCTGTTCAGCACTATATTTGTCGTATCATTTGCGACGTTGTTGGTGTGTTCTTGGAACATTCTTGGCAGTGTTCTCTGTATCTCAGGATCAAATAGAGCCAAGGGATTGCCTTGATTTTGAGTATTGTGCATACACTACACTTGAACACAAATAAAAACAATACAAAATATAAAATTAGGAAAATAAAGATTTATCCCTCAAACATACTTGAATTAACCAAGTCTAGTCGTATTCCCCGACAACGACGACAAAATACTTGATATCACTCAAGCCACACCTCCTTTTTGAGTTAAAGTGGTCGTCAAGTAAATAACCTAATTGAGGTTAGGATCATTCCCACAAGTAATATGGTAGACTCCAGAATCAATTCAATGCACCTTGAGAGTGATTAACCTATTATCTCCCTAGGAAAGAGGGGTTTGAAAATGAGAATTTAAAGTAAACTAAATGAATGCAAGTAATGAACAATCGGAAGAGCTAACTAGGGTTAAGTGTTCCCTATAAATCCCTAACGTGGTAATATTCATCACATGCAATTCTCTTCTGGTGTGTAGGTGTAGGATAGTAAATTAGGTTTACCTAAGAAATTGATCTAGCAAATAGGTAAATTTTACCTCAAAATTTGATCTGTCTCCATGGTGTGGCACTACTAAACCTTACTCTTATCCCAATACAACCTCTCCTTAATTTGGTTAAGTTGATTAGACGAGAAAAAAACTTGATTGTCTCCTATTAATTACCTCTTTTCCTGTTCGTCACTTCCTTGATCCGGCAAGTGACATTAGGCGAGTTCTAACATTGGCCACCATTAAAAATTAATTAAAGTGAAGAGAATAATTAATACACCCTAACATACCTTTCAAGAATTACACGTTAACCAATTTTACTTTGTTAGTTCATCATGGTTCCCACAACGCTATGCATTATCAATGTAAACATAAAGATTATAATGTAGAAGAACATAATTAAGCACTTACAAGATGAAATTAAAATCACAAAATCTAACTCTTCAATTAAGATCACGAGTTTGAATCAAGAACACATGATGTATGATAAACCTAAGTGTATTCACTAAAACAAGGTTCAAACTTTGTTCTCTCTGAAAACTTAATGAAAAATAACCTAAAAATCTATTTATAATAATTAAAATACAAATCTAAAATGAACTAGGAAAATTGTGTCGGCAAACTTCATGGGACGTCTTTATTGCTCGTAGACCCCTTCACAGTCCATGGATCGGGATTTCATGGACTTTGACAGTGTTAAATAGTTTACTTCTACGAAACCATTACACTGTAATATTCTATGGCCCGTGAAAGGTCTTTTCGGATGACTTTTCAGCATATCTCCAATTTCTGATCATCAAGGAATGACCATTACTCTACGACTCATGTAACATTGTACGATTCATGGATCCTCCTCATAGAATTAACTTTAACTTCCCACCCCTCATTGGAACTATATACGAAACATACTCCACGACTCACGGACTACTCCATGACTCATAGAGGGTCTCGTGAAACACCAAAAACTAGCAACTTCAGTATATGTTTCCCAAAACTTTGCCAACACTGTAATCTTGCAAAACAAACACAAAAACACAATCAAACCTACTAACATCGCATTGCAAACACACATAATTTCAAGTTTAAATCATCAAAAGTGTTGCATTTCGGCAGCACATCAGCTATATGCATTGGTAAGGGCGTTAGCTACTTGGCAGTACTACTTATGGCCTCAAGAATTCGTGGTGAAGACTGATCATGAGTCATTAAAGTACTTGAAGAGACAAGGTAAACTTAGACGTAGGCATGCTAAATGGGTGGAGTTTATTGAAACTTTTCCTTATGTAATTTCCTATAATCAAGAAAAGGAGAATATGGTTGCTGATGCGCTCTCAAAAAGGTATGTTTTGATCTCTACTCTTACTTCAAAGTTGTTGGGTTTTGACCAAATCAAGTTACTCTATGTTAATGATTCTGATTTTGGTGAAATATTTGATGAATATAAGTTGGGTCCTTTTGAGAAATTTAATCTTCAAGATTAATTTCTATTTAAGGAAAATAAGTTTTGTGTACCTAACTTACCTTTACGTGAACTATTTGTTAGGGAACCACATTGTGGAAGTCTAACGGGATATTTTGGAGTGCCTAAAACTCTGAAAATACTTTTTGAATATTTTTATTCGCCTAGCATGAGAAAGGATGTTGCAAAAGTGTGTGCGCATTTCCTTGAATGTAAATAAGCTAAATCCAGAACATTGCCGCATGATCTTTATTCTCCTTTACCTGTTTCTAATTCTCCTTAGATTGATATTTCTATGGATTTCATATTGGGGACGCCAAGTACTAAATATGGCAAGGAAAGTATATTTGTGTTAGTAGATAGATTTTCTAAAATGGCTCATTTTATTCCATGTAAAAAGACTAATGATCCATCTCATGTGGCTGACTTGTTTGTAAAAGAAGTGGTTAAATTGCATTAAATACCTAGAACTATTGTTAGTGATAGGTATGCCAAGTTTTTAAGTCACTTTTGGAGAATTCTTTGGGGAAAGCTAGGGTCTAAATTGCTATTTTCCACATCTTTTCATCCGCAAACTGATCGGCAAATAGAAGTGGTTAATTGAACATTTAGGAATACGTTGAGGGATGTTTCGAAAGGAAAGTTGACTTCTTGAGAAGATTACTTACCTATTGTGGAATTTGCTTATAACATGACCTTTCATTCTTCTATTGATAATAATCCTTTTGAAGTTGTATATGGATTCAACCCCCTTACCCCTCTTTATTAGCCTTTGCCTACTAATAATTTTTCTAATCTTGATGGTAAAAATAAGACTGACATGGTGAAAAAGATTCATGAACAAACAGAACTTGCAATTGAAAAGAAAAATAAGAAAGATGCATTGCAAAGGAATAAAGGAAGAAAATATGTTGTGTTTAAACATGGGGACTTGGTGTGGGTTCATATGAGAAAGAAACGATTTCCTTCCAAAAGAAAGACCACGCTAGATCCTAGTGGAAGTGGTCCCTACAAAGTCCTTGAAAAGATTAGAGACAATGATTATTGTAATGATCCTCTGGGTCATTTCCGTATTTCTGCAACTTTTTTGCTAGTTTAAGCTTCTGTATGGTGACTTCAGACCTATTATGGTGTATTGGAACTGTTGGAATGGTTGTTGGTGGTTATGGTTGGGAATTATGTGATTTTGCGTGTTAGCGAGAAGCTAAAGCTACTAAATTGAGTTTTCTAGTAAAACCCTAGTAAACAATCTTGGAATGGGATTTTGATGGTTCAATCAGTTTTGAAATGGCCGATTTGTGCTAGGAGAGTGTTCGGTTCAACAATGGAGGGTTTCAGTGTGATTTTGGGTTAAAAGTTATAAAATGAGTTCACCCAAAATCTACAAAGGGCATTTCTGTAAAACCTAAGCTAAAAGTGCTCAAAATGGAAATTTGATGGCGTGGTCAGCGCTGGAACGTCGAAAATAGTCTAAAATGACTCTTTCTCAGTTGACGGGGACATCTGATTGTATTTTGACCCTCTCACTTCTTTTAGCTAATTTTAGCCAGAAGGAAGCGGAACCTTCTTTTTTTCGTAGGATACTTCATTGGGAATTTCAACCACACCATTGGTTCCAGCACGTCAAAATCCATATAGTTACACTCTTTATTTGCGTAAAATGGACATCGAAAGCCCCAAAAAGGTTTTTGGGAATGCTGGTGCTAGCAACTAGTGCAAAGACCCGCACACACACATTCGCGCTCGCGTGCCGAAGTCTGCGCATGACATGGTTTGGACGGCCTATATAAGTCCTAGTCGTGAGAGCCTTTAGAGAAAAACTTCAAATGGCCATAAAAGGTGATCTATAACTCCAATTTTAGCGATTCAAAAGTTCACGTGACTCAAAGGTTTGCAAGGAATGTCATGGTAAAGTTGGATTTGTGAGTTGGCATGTTTTTGAGGTAATTTACCTGTTTTAGCTGTGTATTTTATCAAAAAGTATGAAAACTTTTCATGTTGATATCGTAGCCGATTCTTGAAGAAATTTATTGAAATTTAGGTCTAAATTATTCTACGTTCTGAGGGGAATATTATGGTATGCTGGGTGTTTGTTGGTTTCATCTGGTTTTTGAGAATTTTGACCGAGAAAGTTTTGAAAAGAATATTTTCCTAGTAAAGTTTTTAACTTCGTTTTTGTGCATTTTCTCGGTCTTATGGGGTACGTTTTGAGTTGAAGTTTTGGCTGTAGGCTCAAGGTGATGTGAGGACTGCTTTTTGGGAATTTATTCGAGATTTTAGGCATGGGCCCTATTTTCCCCATTTTAATCCCGATTGAAATATTTTCACTCGTTCTTTAAGTTTATACAACCAATTCAACTGTATTGACCTTGTAATCTATATTTTAATAGCTAAGCAACATTGAGAAGCTATTAGGAGAGGAAAAACTTATCTTGATTGATGCGGAGTGCGAGATGTTGGGTACCAGGTAGGCTATGCTTACTCTAAACCTTAGACTGAGCTAAAATAGTTGTATATTTGAGTTGAAATGTGTAGAATGTATTGTGAATGAGTTGATATGTGGAATATATGTTGCATATAGCTGGTTGTGAATTTGTATGTGTTATATATGGTGCTATGGGAATTATAATTGTTATATTGGGGGTTGTATTAGTTGTAACTACTATATTAGCTGGATTCTTGCACTGTTTGGCTATGAGATGGGTCTAAAAGGGGCTGGATGGGTTGAGAACAAGTGACAGGGACATACACTAAGCTTGACTTCTGCATGTATGTGTGTGTCGTGAGGTTACTGAAAATACTCACTTTTGGGGATTGATAAATGGTTGCATGCTACCCTCTGCAATGAATCTAGTATCTATATCTAGTTCTTTATATATATATGATGTGACTATGGTAGAATTCCTGATTTAAACCTGATCCTGTGAAACCCAATGATTTATATAATCTTTTTTACTACTATTATTTGTTATAGACTTATGCTACTGGTTAGTTGACTGGAGAAACACCCCATGTTCTAGAGATGGTTATAGTTATACTCCTAGGGGAGCCTTGCATTCTATGATACGAGAGGTTTTGCTACTGAGCCACTGGCGGGTTAGAGGCTAGAGTGTGACCCTGGTAGCGAGGTGCAGGTTATGGGCGATGGAATCCCATGGGTTATTTGTGATAAAACACTAGCTATGTGGGTTAGTCCTAGGAACTAGCACCCTGTCTAGAGAAGGACACATTACTAGTGGGCTATCATATGGTTGTCCTGGATACTTATAATATATCGTGATTTTCTATGTTTTCTCCGGGCATCGATTATTGGTGAGTTATGGTATGCTTGGCCTTTATTAGACATGGTTCTATGGTGATTTGGGATATACATATAATATACACACATACTTTGAAAAACTGCTAATGGTTATTATGTATTCATTCTCTCCATATGATGCTGGGGTATCTGTTTTACCTTAGAGAGGTGGTAGCCATAGTTGTGTGGGTTGGATTGAGATTGCGAGATACTTAAGTTGTGAGGCTATCACCTACTTCACTCTGGGCATGACATGACATTAGAGTTCTGATCCGGATAGAATGATTTGGTAACTATTTGATGACTCATCCCATATGATGCTTCACGTTATTATTTGAGCTACAACGGGTACGTACGAGTGTGTGAGACCTAGGTAACCCGCCCCGAGGACTGAGTCTTGTGGCCACGATGGTAAACCTTGATACTTTTGTTGCTCTTTCAGAAAATACCTCCCAGAAGAGTTTTGTTTCCCAGTCAGGCTCCAGAGGTTGAGGAGATGGGCCCTCGGGCACCGGTTGAGGAACAGGTGTCCCATGCGAAGTTCAGGAATGTTTTCTCCATGTTGGCACAGGTTGTGACCAACCTAGATCGTCCAGCCTACCCGGTCAATGTCACCACTCCGGCCTCAAGGGTGATGGACTTCACTCGTATGAACCCTTCGGAGTTTTATGGTTCCAAGGCCAATGAGGATGCTCAAGAGTTCATGGATAAGCTTACTAAGGTGTTGTAAATCATGAGGATTAGTTAAGAGGAAAAGGCGGAGTTGGCGGCCTACCAACTCAAGGATGTTGCTCAAGTTTAGTATGGGCAATGGCTTATGGAGAGGGTGACAAATGTGAAAGTTATTGGGAGGAGTTTAAGATGGCGTTTCTTGATAGGTTCTTCCCACTTGAGCTTAGGGAAGCAAAGATGACCGAGTTTATCAACCTCCAACAAGGTAACATGACCGTGAGGGACTATGCCCTCAAGTTCACAAAGCTCTCCAACTATGCCCCTACACTTGTTTCTGATTCCCGTGCATGGATGCACAAGTTCATCTTGGGTATGTCGGACTAGGTTGTGAAGAGTGCCGGATGGCTATGCTTATTAAGGAGATGGATATCTCCAGTCTCATGACTTACGCCGAGAAAATTGAGGGAGAGAAACTTAAGGAAGTTAGGGTGCATGAGGCTAAGAGGGCTATGTTTGATGGTGGCTTCTCACATTCTAAGAGTGGTGGAGATGGATATGGCCGATTCCATCAAGGCCAAGTTTTGGATAAGAGAGTTGCAAATCTTAAGGCACAAGTTGTGGGTGGTCCCCGAGTTCCTCCTTGTGGTAGCTGTGGGAAGAATCACGAGGGTGCATATAGAAGAGGTACGGGTTCTTGCTTTGGGTGTGAAAGTACGGACCATAAGGTGTATGATTGCCCAAGGAATGCGGAAAAAGATCAAGCGGCTATGGTTGGTGGTGCTCCTAGAAACCATCGGTTCTATGCTCTTCATGGTCGCCAAGAAGTAGAGGGAGCTCCGGATGTCGACACGAGTATGTTACAAACCTCTAACTTTGATGCATATGCTTTACTTGATTTGGATGGAACTTAGCTTTTGTGACCTCTTTGTTGGCTATTAGAGTGGTATGAGTTCCCAAAACCTTGAGGGTTGTATGATTGTGGTATAACACTTAGGATGGAATTGTAAGGGAGAGTTCATCATATGGTTTAGGTTAGAGGGGTGAAGGGCTAGGCTTGAATTAGTTTCGGTGGTTAGTACGTCCTGAGGGATTTGCCTAAAGCTTGGTAAGGTGACATATACGTTAGACTTGCCGTTGGACATGAAGGAGCGATATATTCATCTTTCCCAACTCCACTCAAGCCTAAGATACTAGGTTCTATCTTCTATGGTCCTAATTGCTTGCTATTTTAAGTTTCATGACATTGCATGCATGCATGAGCACAAAAATGATTAAAATGATATTTTTACATGAGTTTTGAATGATTTTTTATATGATGCATAGCCTCTTGAGTTGAGGTTAAAATGTCTCTTTGTATTGTGTTTGATGTCCTCAAGCAGTAGTTAGAGCGCATTCAAGGACGAATGTTCCCAAGGGGAAAATAATGTAACAACCTGAAAATTTTCGAAATATCCTTATGATTGGTCTTATATGATGTACTACTGGTCATGGTTGAGTTTTGGTAGCCACAGGTTGAGTTTAAGTGGCCAAATGCAAAATGGGCTAGTTGGTGGCCTAGAGAGACAATTTTGGCAGTGTACTTCAAACGGCCTCAACTTTCTATGTGGGATGAACCATATGTGATGACATATACAATTGAATCTCTTTGAGTTATCTTTACAATGCAACTGGTTTCACTCAATTTGGAGTTCGGATGAGGGAGATATGGCCCAAACAGTGAGACTAACTGATATTCGGAGGACATTGGAGATAGGCCCAGAAAAATGGCTAAGGGCAGATCCAAGGACCGTGAAAATTTTCACGGTCCGAGTGGGGTGTCGTAGGATGCTCCAGTGAGATAGGGGTGGCCTGGAACCACCCCTAAGATAAGTTTAGGACCACGAGACCTTGAACGG
Organism: Solanum aculeatissimum; assembly: GCA_038996855.1. Taxonomy (NCBI): domain Eukaryota; kingdom Viridiplantae; phylum Streptophyta; class Magnoliopsida; order Solanales; family Solanaceae; genus Solanum; species Solanum aculeatissimum. Next base: position 13,267 of record JBCEWC010015094.1, read on the forward strand.
CTCGTTTGAGCCCAAACGGTCCGTGTACTGTCCCGTTAAGTGGGACAGTGGCTAGGCCAAGCCATGGACAAGGCTGGGAGGCTAGGTTTGGGCACACGGGACCCTCACATGTCCAGTCAACCTCCAAATAGTCCATCAAAATGCTCGTCAAGTGTTACAAAAAGTCCTCCGAGAGTTCGCATTGGAAATTTGGTTAAGGGAGGTTTGACGGAAGGGGAGACAGCCAGTGAACCATTTGACGGCATTGTAGCAACCGTTTGGCATTGTGTCCAGCTAAAAGCTCCATTTTATTAATGGTATTTTCATGATTTAACATTTCCTTAAGCCCTTTTTTGGTACCCTAAGTTCTTCTAAACCCCTAAAACATTCCCTAAACCCTCATTCATCCATTAAAACTCTCCTATACTCTCTTTTGAAATCCTAACTCTCTTGGCCTCCATTGAAGAAAACTTGGAAAATTTGGGGAAGAAGACCTTGATTAAGTTTTACCTTGCTAATTGTTGGTAGAATTAAGGTATGCGGGACTTGATTCAAGGATCCTCTTTCATTCTTGAATACCCTATGAACCCTAACTCTTTAAATTTGATTTTAAGCTTTCAATTATGTTATGGGTTAATCAATTAATGTTGTAGATTAGTGTTGGGAATTGAGTGTTGTAGTTATTAGGTGATTTAAACTTGATTTTACACTTG
>JBCEWC010015095.1:0-13956 GCA_038996855.1 Solanum aculeatissimum
CATAAGATTTCAAAACTAACAATACCCATATTACTATACATTAAAGTCTAGACCCAAAAACTAACCAATTTCATAATCAATTCCTAAATTTCAAGACTAGGATTAAATCTCAATTTCTCTACATAACATAACCTAATGATGTTCATATAATATAAACCTCCAATACTAATACAAAAATATATAAGGAAAAAAGAAGAAGAGTTGCTGCTATGTGAAGCCAGCAAAAGGGTTATGCTACTAAGCACCCAACAAAACTTTTTTTTCCTTTTCTTGTAAAATCATCCACCAGGGATGACACGTGTGTCACACAAACGACATCAACAATTATTGTTCAGTATCCTTGCCGGTGCACACCAACACATCCACATGCTGGAAACATTATTTAATCCTATATAATGTTTAATAGAGGATTAGTTGAAAAAAGGATAATTTTCTTTTATAACAATGGCATTATCACTTCAGCCATATATACATTACAATTCTTCCATTTACAATTTAACAGTAACCCAGTGCCTTAACCTACTAAACGATAAAAACAACTAAACTTTCATAGTTGTCAGGAACAATTCCCTATTTCAAATTTCCAATTCAACTAATAATTATAGTAACGCTTATGAACATACAAATCTATACACCGTAACTTATCACTAACAATTTGATAAGGTTTTACCTGAAAAACAATAAGGAACAGCTCTCACGACGACTTCGTGCAGAGAATTTCTCTTCTCCTGTTTTTCCTTTAGGTTGTGGAGTAAATTATTAAACCCCCACTAACTTATTCTAATAAATAAATTAAGTGATATAGGATATTTGATAAGTTGTCAATTTAGTCCTCCGAATAGATTAATTATCTAAACTTACCCATAAACTAATTAGTCATAGTTATCAAATAGTCCAAAATACGCATTTAAAATTTATGATAAGGATATTTAAAAAAAAAAGAGGACTAATTATCTAATGAGCTAACGGGTCATTACATTTTTAGAGTTAATTCAACTCATTTTAGAAATTAATTTGAATTGAAACAGTTTAATATTTAAGAATCTAAATTTAAATATTAAAAAATTATACTATAAGTTGCAATTCATCTCCGGTCAGTACAATGAAAATTATGCTATAAATATTGATCAATATTTATATAATTAGAATCTTGATAAATAAAATGTGTCACATAGATTGATATTTATCCCCTCCATCCATCTTTACTTGTCCACTATATTATTTAGGAATGTCCAATAATACTTGTCAAGTTTACGAAATCGAGAGATAATTTTACGCTTCGTTCCTAATTTTCCCTATTACATTTTTCAAGACATTGTATTCATTATTCAAAGGATGATTTAGTAAATTTATTCTTATCATTTACTACTTCTTCATCTCTATGTCAAATCGATAAGGAATAAGTAAAGATGGACGGAGGAAGTAACAAAGTAATACTCCCTCTTGTTTTAATTTGTTTATATTTACTTTCTTTTAGTTCGTTTCAACATGTTTAAGACGGGATATGTTTAAGTGAGGTTGCGATGGTTTGGGCATATGCAGAGAAGAAATATCGACACTCTTGTTAGGAGGTGTGAGAGGTTGGATTTAGCGATTACACAGAGGGGTAGAGGTAGACCGAAAAAGTATTGAGGGGAGGTGATTAGATAGGATATGGCGAAAATTCATCTTACCGAGAACATGACGTTAGATAGAAAGTAGTGGAGATCGCGTACTACGGTAAAAGGTTAATAGGCTTGTAGGGGTAGGATGATATCTCACCTTGTGATATAGTAGGTTAGTAAGATTAGTCGTGTCTTTATATCTTGTGTTGTTATTGTCCGACTTATATTTGTTACTTTTATTGTATTTATATATTATCATTAGTTTTCCACTTTAGTCAATTTTCTTTTTTTCATATCTAGTATCTTCTGCTTTCGGGGCTTGATATTTTTGAGATGAGCATCTTCTAGAATCAACCTCTCTATTTCTATTAGATAGTGATAATGTTTGCGTATATTTTTACCCTCCCAAAACCCCACTTGGGGATTCCACCAAGTATGTTGATATTGTTGTTCAACATGTTTAAGATGACGTGATTAAATAGTATTTTTGTATATTTTGATATACCTTTAATTTACCACGTCAAACCATCAAAAGTCTATCCTTTTTCTTAAAAACTCATTTTAATTCGAAATTAAGACAAATAAATTAAAACCTCCCGCCATTGATATTTATGAAATGCAGTCTTCCCTTTTCTGTCTTCATGAAACCTTTTCGTTCTCTGTCAACTCTTACTCGAAGCACAAATCATCTCTTCCAATGCAACCAACAAATCCAAGAATTCCTCAGAATAGGAAAGATCAAAGATGCCCGGAAACTGTTTGACGGAATGATTCAAAGAGACGCCGTTTCGTGGAATTCTATGATCTCCGGTTATTGCCATAACGGGCTCCTCCACGATGCCCGAGCCCTTTTCGATGCGTTTCAAGGCAAGAATGTTAGGACTTGGACCTCAATGTTATCAGGGTATGCTAAAGTTGGGAGAATTATTGATGCTGTTGATGTTTTCAACGCAATGCCTGAGAAGAATATTGTTTCTTATAATGCCATGTTGAGTGGGTACCTGGAGAATGGTGAGTTTGTTAGTGCACGGAAACTGTTTGATGAAATGTTTGAGAGAAATGTTGCGTCTTGGAATTCGATGATTTCGGGGTATGTTAAAGCTGGTAGAATGCGAGAGGCGCGCGAGGTGTTTCATGTAATGCCTGAGAGAAATGAGGTGTCGTATACGATTATGATTTCTGGGTGTGTTGGGATGTTTGAGTTTGAGGAGGCGTGGAGGTGGTTTGTGGATATGCATTGGAGGGGAGGGGTGAGGCCGGATCAAAAGATGTTCTTGGTGGCTTTATCGGTGGTTATTGGATTGGATAACTTGGTGATGCTTGCGAATTTGGTAACCTTGGCGATGAAGATGGGGTATGGCGAGAATGTTGTGGTAGGAACTGCGATTTTGAATGCATTTACACGGATTGGGAATTTGGATATGGCGTTGAAGTTTTTTGAGGATCTGCCTGAGAAGAACGAGTACTCCTGGACAACAGTGATTTCAGCTCTCTCGCAATGTGGAAGGTTGGAAGATGCAGTTGCGTTTTATAGACAAGTACCCAAACAGACTGTTGAGACACAAACTGCAATGATGACTGCATATGCTCAGAGTTGGAGAATAATTGAGGCAAGGCAAGTGTTTAACGACATTAGGAACCCAAATGTTCTCAGTTGGAATGCTCTACTAGCTGGATATATGCACAATGGCATGGTCGAGGAGGCTAAGGAGTTGTTCATGCAATTGCCTACAAGGAACACAGCTTCTTGGGCGGCAATGATCTCTGGGCTAATGCAAAATGGGCAAAGCAAGGAATCGTTGGAGTTGATGGCTCAGATGCATAGATTAGGTAACATTCCAAGCGATTCAAGCTTCACGAGTGCTCTTTTGGCATGTGCAGAAATTGGAGACATTGAGGTAGGGAGGCAGATACATTCTCTTTCATTCAAGGCTGGGTGCCAATATAATCAGTATGTTGGGAATGGATTGATAACCATGTATGCTAAATGCAAGAACTTGGAAGATGATGCGGAGGCATTTGGATTAACAAGATCAGATATAATCTCCTCCCCCTCCATCCCTGCAGTCCGCTCTGATAGTTTTAGGTTGAATGATGCTGCTAGAGTTTTCCAACAGATGCCTAATCGTGATGTTGTGTCTTGGACTGCTGTCATATCAGCTTATGTGCAAGCTGGGCGGGGAAAAATTGCTCTGGAGCTATTTCTTGACATGTTTTATCATGGAATTAAGCCAAATGAACTGACAGTCACTAGTCTATTGAGTGCCATTGGGAGCCTCGGTATAAAGAAGCTAGGTCAACAGCTTCATGTCTTAACATTTAAGCTTGGGATGGATTCACGGTTGTTTATTGGTAATGCACTCATAGCGATGTACTTCAAGTGTGGATCTTTGGATGGCATTCAGGTTTTTGACGAAATGGTAGAACAAGATATTGTAACGTGGAATGCTCTTTTAACCGGTTGTGCTCAGAATGGTTTAGGTAAAGAGGCTATTTCTTATTTTGAAAAACTGACAGCTGAAGGGTTTGTTCCTGATCAAGTCACATTTCTTGAGCTCTTGTGTGCTTGTGGACATGGGGGGCTAGTGGATGAAGGTTTGGCGTATTTCAATTCCATGAAGCAGCACTATGGGATTGTACCAGTAATAAATCATTATACTGCAATGGTAGATCTTCTTGGGCGGGGTGGACGACTCCTTGAAGCCGAGTCACTGATTAAAGGCATGCCTATGCAGCCAGATACTATAATCTGGGAAGCCCTTCTTGCTGCCTGTCGAAATCATCATGACACCAAACTTGGACAGAGAGTTGCAGAAAGGCTTTTTGACATGGGTACAAAAGAGTCAGGAGCCTACATTCTGTTATCAAACATATACGCTTCTCAAGGCATGTGGGACTATGTCCGCAAAGTACGTGAAACAATGTTGGATCGAAAAGTAAGTAAAGAACCTGGACTTAGCTGGATCCAGATCAAGAATAAGCTTTACTCTTTCCTCTCAGGACATAGGACATATGACCATGTTGATGAGATTTATCCGATGCTGAGAGAATTCTACACCAACTTTCAAGCAGAGGGTTACATCCCTGAAACAAAATATGTTCTCCGTGATGTTGAGGATGAGCAAAAGCAAAATGAGCTTTTGTACCATAGTGAGAAGATCGCTGTTGTCTTTGGCATCTTAAACACTCCAAATGAATCTCCTGTCGAGATTATGAAAAATCTCCGTATATGTGGTGACTGTCACAATTTCATGAAATTCTTGTCCAAAGCTACACATCGCAAGATTATAATTCGAGATGGAAATAGATTTCACCATTTTTCTGAGGGATTCTGTTCTTGTGGAAATTATTGGTGATCGATTCCGGCTTCATCTGACTAACTGATGCTTCCTGTTAAGTAAAAGACACTTGTAAACGATGAAATACTACTATAAATGGAGGTGATATGAAGCTCATGTGGGCATTGCTATGGAAAACTAAGAAAATGGCTTTTATTATGTGGTCCACACCTTCGGGTAAAATCTTAACAACAACATATCCAGTGTAATACCACAAGTAGGACCTGCGAATGGTGGTATGTACACAGACCTCATCCCTACCTTGTGAAAGCAGAGAGACTGTTTCAGGTACAATCCCAACAAGTGGATAATTTAAGGAGGCGGAGTCACATTACCATCAATTCGTTCTTCTTGAGTAAGAGTAGGGATGGCAATTGAGCTGGTTGAGTCAAATTTGAGTGAGTTATAATGGTCAAGACAACAAACGGGTTGAGTAATGGATTAGAGAGCGGGTCAAGTTGTTCTTTTTCAATATTTTAGTGCTTAATTAATTTATATTTTTCTTTATTATCGCTATATAAAATATATCAAACTAAAAAAACGTGTTTTAAAAATATTTTGGCAAAATCTCTCTTGAGTCAATTCGGATTCATATCAACTCAATTTTAAATAGGTTGAAATAAGTTGGGTTAAGATGAGTTGAACTGATAATTGGGCGGGTTAATAATTCGTTCAAACTTAAACAAATTAGGTAGGATGGATTTAATTTTGCCGCCCCTATGTAAGAGGCATGGATAATGATGTGCATAATCTATTGTTACACCACAATATTCTCTTTTTATCTTTCTAATTGTTAATCTTCACAAATTTACTGAATTATATAGTGTAATGTTTACCCATTTTAATCAAATGTTTGCCCCTACGTTAGTTTTTTTTATGGTTAAATTCATCGTTACATAATAATAAAAAGTCTTATTTTATTAATAATCCATTTAGAATAAATGATCACGTGGTTGCCTTTTCTTTTCCTCCTTTAATTTTATACTTATTATTTAATAATTTTATCATTTATTCTATCTTTTTATAAGAATTTTTTTCATACCTTATTTATTTTGTATGTCTAACTTTCAAATTATTCACATGTAATATTATATAATGATGGAGAATGATAAACATTATAAATTTACTAACATTTGACTATAGATTTTTGTGATTTGTTTTTACGTATTTGTTAGCCATAAGATTAGATTTTAAAAATCTGATCTTCAAATATTTTCAGATTTTCCGTTACAAAATTTAATTATTTTTTCAAGTAAATACATATCTCATACATACCTTCAAGTTCCAAATATCGTAATTTTAAAAATTCAAAATTTCAAAATTTCAAATTTTAACTTCAAAATCTACAATCAAGTGCGAGCTAAAAAAAAAAGTGATTTTTTTTTATTCCTTTTCTTATAAAAATCCCAAAGAAAGCATCATATTCATCCTTTTTCACATTACAGAACTTTCCCTCCTCTTTCTGGAGGAGAAGAAAAAAAAATGTCTCTGGATCCAATTGCCTTCAAAACCATCGTTCCTTCTCGCTACATCACCTTCACAATCCCAAACCCTTTGCTTCATCTCCATTACTTCAATGCTTCTCAACTCCGCATTGCAGTTCTTGATTCTCCCGCTCCTTCAGAACCCATTCAAATCGCTGCAATGTTGGTTCCGATCGACCGTGAATCCGACTGGTATTTTTCTACCGAACAAGGTCATCTTCAACTCCTACTCAACTTCCCTCAGCTTTCTCGTCTTGTTTTAATTGGGAATTTGCCGAATTCGACAAACCCCACTTCGTATAATCCCCTGTTATGTACTGATGGGGTGGCGGATTCGTTTGTTGTGGAGGAGAATTTGATGCCGTTGTTGATTGAGTTGATACCCAAGTCGACGTTTTGTCGAACAAGTGGTGGGTTGTGTGAAATTCCGTTTTTGAGCTATGAAGATGAGGTGGTTCGGAGTTTGGTGTTGGATAGATGTGTTGGGCCTTTTGTTGGAGAAATGTTGATTGAAGATGTGGAGTTGGAATTGGATGATGGGAGTGGTAGAGAGTTTAGGAGGAGATTGAGGTTTAAGAGAAAGCCAAATTTGGTGCAAACACAGATAAAGATCCGACCAGAGAAAGTTGATTTTGTTAACATGGAGGAAGTGGAATTTGACATTGTTGATGATGGGGTTTTAGTTCATCCTTATTTGACTCCAATGGTGGCGGGTCTTTCAGTAATCCAGTCATTCTTGGATGCGAAAATTGGAAATGGGATAAAACCAAAAGCTCTCTGTTTGGGTGTTGGAGGAGGGGCACTTATTGGTTTTTTAAGCTCTCAATTAGGATTTCAAGTCTTGGGTATTGAGGCTGACGATGTTGTTTTGCAAGTTGCAAGGAGATATTTCGGGCTGGAACATGATAACTCCATACGTTTATGCATTGGAGATGCACTAGAAATGATTGGGAAATTCTCGACGCAAGTAGAAAGGGATGGTTTTCATGGTTATGTTTTGGAGAATGGTGAACATTTGGATGATTTTGATGGTAAATTTGATGTGATCATGGTTGATTTAGACTCTAGCGATGCTAGTATAGGTATAAACGCCCCTCCTAAAGCGTTTTTGCAGAGATCTGCGTTGTTGGCAACAAGAACGTTGCTTAGCAAAGATGGTGTTGTCATCATAAATGTGATTCCTTCAGACCAGTCATCTTATAAGCTTGTAATTACTGAATTTCAAGAAGTTTTCGCAGAGTTGTTTGAGATAGATGTTGGGAATGGAGATAACTTTGTTCTTATTGCCTCAGCTTCAGAAATTGGATATGTTTCCAGTCACCATCAAAGTAAATTTCTAAAGAAGTTGAAACAAGTATCAGGATCTTTTGTGGATTCTATAAGATTGATCTGAAAGTATTAACTTGGTAGCTAAGCTCTTGAAGATAACTCAAGTGGAATTGTGCAGCATATGGAATATAGCTTGTTTGCTTATGGTCCTATAGAAAGGTTGTGCCAGTACAAAGACAAGTCCAAAATTTTCTTTGGTTGATAGAGAAATTAAACTGTATAAAGTTCATTTGTTGATAGTTGAGAGAATTACAAACATGACTCTTGCTTTCTAAGTTGCTGTTTTTGCATTTATTGCTACTTCATTTGATCTTTGAAATTTGGAGCTAGCAGAGTGGCAGCTGAAAAATCCTCCATAGATGGCTAGTGTTAGAGAGGTTATGCATGTTTCCTTAGGAGTTTATTGCTATGTTTGCTTGGTGGCATAAGAAAATATAATCTCCGCATAACTAATACAACTTTTAATTGGTGTATAAGGCAAGGGTTTCTTTGACTTCAAATCTATGTTGCTCGGATACTTCAAAAATAGTGATGGCACCGTGTTGGATCCTCCAAAAGTAGTGCATTTTGGAGGATTCTACACAGGTGTGGCAATATTTTTGGAGAGTCCGGATACCACTAGGAAAGTGCTCAATCAGCCAAAAGTTGAGTTGAAAGCTCTATCTAGAGTAATCAGTCACTTAACTCTACAAAAGATGTTGGATTAAACAAGTTTTTTCTAACTTTGAAAGGTGTACAACAACCAATTCATTTTTATCTTGATTGTACTATTAGATACGAATGGTCAAAGTAAAATAACATGCCCAGTGTAATCCCACAAGGTAGGTCCTTACCCCTACATTGTAGAGGTAAGCTTATGCACCAACCGGAAAACGAACCTAGGTTTGTACCGTGGCAGGGTATTGTTCTACTACCGACCACTACATCGTTGGTGCTTGATATACAAAGGTCAAAGCATCAAAAGAATTTACATAGTCACTGCTTATAGCCTGTTTGCACAGCAACCGTGCAATACCAGTTCATGCAGTTCTTCCACAAATGCAGCAGAATACAGGAGCTCCAGTTTAGTACCTATGCAGGTGAGTGGTGACCAAAGTAGCTCTTTCAGCTCTGCACTCAACAATAGTTTTGATATCACCTCTAGAGTATCCATTCTTGATGTCATAATTAGGCCATGTGTCAAGTTAGATCGATTACTTGTTTATATAATTTGCAATACGATTTGGAGTTGTAATCATCTATTGATGAATGAAAACGTCTGATTTCTCTCAGAGAACTCATGGCAGTTCGAAGTCATTGCAGTATTCTCTTCAAATTTTCTAAAACAACCATAAAGTACTTGCATTATTGTATGCTTTTGGCATCATCAAGCACTCATTAGGGGCAGAGCTAGAAGCCAACATATGGGTCTAGTCAACTAGTTTTATTCTAAACTATCAAGAAATTCACTAAAATATACTATACAAAAAGTTAAATTCAGAACCAAGTTACTAACACTTGATATCATTCTCCTAGAAGTTAGAACCCATAAAGTTCTCTGGCAATCATTGAGTTCTTATTCCTCAAGTGGTTGCTCAGAGATCCATTATTTTGCCCTTTTTGATTAATGCTTCCTCAGTTAAACAATTTATTGGTTCTAAAACTGCAATTAACTGACAGAAAAACGAAAAAGTAACAAGTACAACAACAACATAACCACTGCAGTCCCATAAAGTGATGTCTCGAACGGGTAGAGTGTAGACAGATGGCAAACCTTACTCTACCTCGAAAGGAGAGAAAGCAGCTGTTTCCCGTACACCTCGACTCAAGGAAAAACAGTCCAACGCGGTCCAAGCAAGATAAAAATAACAAGTACAGTTGGGAAACAAGTCAACAACAGGCTTAAAAAAAGGAACTTTGGCATGTAACCAAGTGGCAAGTACCCAAAAAATTACAATGGGGTTTCAATTTACTGCTGAGATTTCAAGCTAAACAAAAGAAAAATACTATCTTTACACTAAAAATTTAGTGCACAAAAGCCCAAAAATAGCTAAAGCAGAGTAATGAGTATGAAAATTAGAAGAGCAGCTATAAAAGAGTACTTAAGAGCAGCAAGAAGAATAGCCAATGCTATAACAAACAGTTGCCACAATATACTTACACTAGCCCATGTCAACAGACCCGTTAACCCAACTGCCACAATATTATCCGGGTCCGGATCCAACAAAAGATTCATCCATCTCAAATTCAATCTGGGTTTTCCTCCACCATCATTACCATTATTATCACCACCATTTCCGTTGCTGAAACCGTTGTTCTTCAACCCATTTTCTTCATTTTCAGTATCATTGCTCCCATTTTCTGCTGCAAAAACAAGAGAGTGTTTTCTTTTAGGGCAAATCCTTGATTTAGGGGTGAGAATTGGGGAAAAGGGGAAATGGGTTTTTGGGATTGATGGGTTTTGTGGGATTGGTGGTGAATAGGAGGGGGATATGTACATTGATATTGCCATGAAAATGGAGCAAAGATTGATTTGAGGTTAAGGGAAATGAAGAAGAAACCAAACAAAAAAGTCTTTTTGAAATTATGATTTGACCTCTTTAAGCACTTTGGTCCTTAAAACGTTTAAGCAATATCATCCAAAAATAAAATTGTATATATAAATTATAATTTAATTATATATATATATATGTAGTATCATGTTTGATATATTTTGCATATTATGTATAATTAATAATATTTGCTTTAGTTATTAATAGATTTTATTGTGTATTATGGTTTGCTTATTAATATCATGAATTTGTGTGCGGGTGTCCGATATTAGTGCAGGGTTAAATTATTCGTGATCTAATTCTTAAGATTCTGGGATATGAACCTATATATGAATACGAGTACGGGAATTTGTCTAAATATAACAAAAAAATCTAAAAATAGAGTGATAAAATCTAAATTATGATATATTACGTGGAGAATTTGAGGAAAATCTTGGAAGGAGTTTAAAGGAAAATGAGTGACATAGAAAGTTCTTAATATTATTCTTATATACCGTAACAAACGATCTCTTAGTGCTTAAAACACTCTATAATATAAATTCTGACTTCACCGCAAACCAAACTCAGGCTAACTATTCCTTCAGTCACATGTTATATTACTTTATGTACATCGATATAGACGGCTTCAAAGTTTATAAATTTTAAACTTTAATTTTTAAAATTATTAAGTTAGAAATTAATAATTCAAAAATATATCAAACAATTTTTCTTATATTGAACATATACTTAAAGTACTCTGAATCAAAATAGTTTCGTAGGGAAAAAAAAGTGTGAAAGCTAATATATTTATAATAAGATGGGTGTATTTAAGCTTAATTCGACAAGTTGAGAAATGTTTTTAATCTTATCAAGAGTTTAGGGACAAAATTAATAATTCGTATCAAGTTAAGGGGTGTATTCTCTCAAAATAAATCAGTAGCTATTCATCTTAATATAAATATCGAAAATCAACTAAAACAAAAAAAACATATTAGCTTATTATCTCTATTTTAAATTAAATTGTGCAGACTCTTCATTTTCAATGTGACATTCATGTTAAATTTTCTGAAAATACATTATTTTTTATGAACTCAACACACATTCATAGACACTTTTAAAAGTCCGAGTCCGAACAACCTAGAATCTAAATCATATAATTCGAATTTAATCAGATCTCATGTTTAGTAAAAGCTGGAGGCTTCTCAAAACATTGGGAGCATTAGTCATCTCAATAGGTGTCTATATTATAGCTTGACACTTTTAAGAACTATACTAAGGACACCCAACATAGAGTACTATAAAAATGGGACAAATAATTTGAGTATATCATAGTACTAGAACTAGAATAATATACAATTATATAGAGCAAAAATTAAAATAAAAAAAGAAATTAATTACTTTAATTAGATATGGAAGATAAAGAAGGCAATAAGGTGAAACAATTAACACAAATAGAAAAATGGCTAAGAAAGCATAAGTTGGAGTATACTGCAGCTACTAGACACCCTTTTATTTACATCATTCATGATGGTTCTATCCATTTCTCTTCTTACAAGAAATGGCTGGTAATATTGTCCTCCTTATAATTTTTTTTGACAAATTTAATATAATATTCTAGTCGTTGTTTCATATCTAGTATTAGAGTTTTGTTTAAGATGAGTTTTTTTTTTAAAACAGACTTTCTATCTCTATGAGACAGTGATAAGGTCCGTATATATTTTACCCTTCTTAGATTCGTATCTAATATTTTCTATTATTGGGAAGATATTTTTGAGATCAGAATTTTTTGAAAATAAACTTTTTATCTCTATGAGGTAGTGATAAGAGTTGCGTATATTTTATCTTCTTCAAATTCACATGTAAGATTTCTTTGTTGTTAGGGTGATGAAATTGTGATTTCTTTAATTTTTTGTATTCTTATTTTTATTTTAATTTATAAATAATTCTACTACATTAATTGAAGTGCAGGAAAGGGAATATGTGTTTGTGAAAAGAGCTTTGGCACCATTTGTAGCTAGTGTTTTGCTTAAAGCTTGGAAAGAGTCTGTTGATAGCTCTGATGTTGATGTCATATTGGTTGGTTTGGGCTATTTGAATGATGAGATTTCTTGGTTAAAACAAGAAGCTCCCAAGTGGCATATTTCCTTGACTAGTGTTGTGCTTGATGACAACAAGCATGTCCTTGACTACTTTAGGTAATTTTTCTCATCTGATGCTCGATATCTGATTCCAGTAAGATTTCAAATTCGAAACATCTGATGAAATTAGATTGGTTAGGAAGAGGATCTCAATAATTCCACACAATCCATGTTTGCTAACTACTACCATTAGTAACAATTTTTTCATATCAATAGGGTAGGGAAAAAAATTCCTAAGATGTTAGATAAAGTTTATATAGTTTGATTCTAAAAAATGAAAACTCTATGACGTCTGGAAAGGGACGGAGGGAGTACAATAATTACTAAAAACAACTTGACAAATATAATGGTATTCATGATGCACTTCTAGGGGGTTAATTATGTTACATTCACTTCTTGAAATGCATACAACAACAACATACCCAGTGGAATCTCACAAGTAGGGTCTGAGAAGGTAGAATATACGCAGACCTTACCACTACCTCAGAGAGTAGAGAGTTTGTTTCCTGGGAACCTTCTTCTCAAAAATCCCTAAGCAGAATAAACTAGATGTGAAAAATATGAAAAAAGGGAAAGGACTTCTTGAAATGCATGGTTAATTTTATCACATATTGATTCAATTAACTTATAACACACAGGTTTTTTGAACATTTAACAAGCTCAGAAGTGAAGTATACAGAGGCAGTAACCATTTTATGGGCAGTGGAATCAGTTTATCACAATGGTTTTGGACATTGTTTGGAAGAAGGAAATAACACTCCACAAGAAATAAAAGAGGGTTGTGTAATATGGGGCAATGAGAATTTCAAACAATATTGTCAATCACTTGAAAACATTGCTAATAAAAGGCTACAAGAGGCATCTAATTATGAAGAAGTTTCCAAGACTGAAGTATTAATCCTTGAGTTTTTTGAGAATATTGTTTGTTTTTGGAATATGAACGTTGGTGAAACTTGAAGCTTTTGTATCGTGGGATCCTTGAGGTTTTTGGAATATGAACGTTTTAATTTTGTATCGTGGGACCCTTGAGTTTTTTGAGAATATTGTTTGTTTTTGGAATATGAACGTTGGTGAAACTTGAAGCTTTTGTATCGTGGAACTTTGTACTAGTTCAGAGTTTAATATGGTTTGTATTACTTATATAGTACTATGTAATATATGTTATCGACTTATTTCCTTGTAAGATTCATAGGCAATTTGTTTAGCCTTATAATCGTTCAAAGGTATTATTTCTAATAGGGACAGGCTTGGATACATTGAGTACATTTTAGACATATATTATAAATTTTTACTGAATGTGACATTAGGCTTACCTGTGTTTTAATGTTTGTTATATTAAGATATTAGACGAAATAAATGAGTTATCATAATTTTTTTTTGATTGGTTTATGAGATATGAGAGAGTAAAATACTCGTTTGGTGTGATGGATAAGGAAGGTTAATCCTGGGATAATTTTTAAGTGGTCCTTAATTTAGTGTTTGGTTGTAAGGGATGGGATAACTTATCCCAGGATTAACAATTAATACTGGGATAAGTTATCCCTTCTTGAGGG
>JBCEWC010015096.1:0-13955 GCA_038996855.1 Solanum aculeatissimum
TTTACTAAGTTTTACTTATTTTATTTGTTCTTTTTCAATATTTTAGTACTTAATTAAATTATATTTTTCTTTATTTTGACTATATAAAAGATATAAAAGTTTTAAAAAAGTGTTTTAAAAATATTTTGATAAGATCTCTCGAGTCAATTCGGGTTGAATATCAATCCCATTTTAAATGGGTTGAGATGAATTTAGCTAATGTCTAGTTATTAATCCGTCCAAACTTCAACGAGTTGGGCAAATTGGATTTAATTTTGTCACCCATACTTCTAATTATGAAACCTGAGTATTCAAATGCATACCAAGAAAGAATAATTATTTAATGCACTAAAATTTAGTGGATGGAATTTCATATTCATAAAAAAAAAATCAAATTTAAATTATGTTATGAAACCAAGATAACATAATAAAAATAAGATTACAAATAATATAAGAAAGAGAAACAACTTCCAACGTCTACAAATTTTATGCTCAAACATGTTTTTCTATTCAAAATATTTTGTTTCTTCTCCTCAAAACCTGGCCAAGCACCTTAATTACTTGATTTTTTTTTTTAAAAAAAGTGTGTGTTGAGAGGGGGGAGGTTTATATTCTTTTACAATTTTGGCTTTGAAAAAGTTTGGCTAAACATGTTATAAATTTATGTATCAAGTATGTGCATTTGAACATATAGAATATTATCACTTAATTAATACATATCTGGCATTTCCATATTTAATTATTATAAATTAAATTGATATAATATAAATATCATAAAAAATTATCCAATTCATTAGCAATTATCATATCATTCTTGCAATTATGCTTTAAAAATACATTTTTTTATTTTAGCACAGAGTTTATCGAAAATAATTTCTCAATTTTATTAAGATAAAAAAAATTGCACATATTCTATCCTCCTCAAATCTAACTTAGCGCCTATTTGGAAAGCCACAATATAATTGAGTGTAATTAGAAATTTTAACTTGTTTAATGGATTAGGTAATTACTTGGCAAAAGAGGAATTGAGTGTAACAGAAGTGGTGTAATTATACTTTTCAATTCCCAAGAGAGATTAAGAAATTGGTGTAATTACACTATGTAATTAACTAGTTATAATTTTCTCAAATTATTTTAGTATTTCTTTTTTTATTATTATAGTACTTTTTAAAATATTTTTCATTATTTTATCATTTATATTTCATTTCCCTTTCATTCTCAACCTTGACTTCTTCATGTGATTTCGTGCAATTTTTTTATTATCTATTTTTTAAAATTTATTCTAGTTTATTTTTTCATCAGCATAATTTTGTCAGTATTTTAATTTATAAATTAAATTAGAATTCACTGTTGAATAAGTTTATAGTCTTACGTTTTCTTTTTCTTTAATATTAACATTTCTGTCAGACATGCATTCATGAAGTTCATCAAATTTTGTACTTTTAGTTTTTATGATTAATTTAATTAAAATATATAAATTAATTATTTTTATAATATTAATTAAGAACACACATTTATAAATTAATATTTTTTTAAAAGATAATACATATTTTAAATATTTAATTTAATATTATTTATAAAATTTCTTATTTGTCTAATATAAATTTTGATTTTAGATAATTAAGTTTTATTTTTAAAATATAATATTTGCACGTGTGACACCAAATAGCACACTTGTAATTATATTTTGGCAAATAAATAGGTTATAATAATATTAAATTAGTAACTATCATCCTAATAATTGCACAAATTCCAATTAGCAGGTGACTTTCGAAACAAGTTCTTATGAAATTACACTGATATATTACTCCTTCCGTCCCACACTAAATTAATTTGTAAAACAATGCACACATATTAAAAACAAATTAAGGACATAATTTAAACCATATTTTCTCCGTCCATTTTTACTTGTCCACTATACTAATAGATGTCCAACAATACTTATCAAGAGATAAGTTTACACTCAAGGGGCGTTTGGTGGAGTGTATAAAAATAAAGTATGCAGAGTCGTTTGGTAGAGTGTATTAACAAAACTAATGCATGCATTGATTTAATGTATTAGTAGAACTGTGTTTGGTACATTTTTTCATGCTATTATAACTAATGCTTGCATTAGTTATACATTTGAATGTGCATTAAGGTGTGTATTACTAATACCATAGATTTTTAGGCATGGTATTAGTAGTGCAATGTTTTTAATGCATGCATTAGCATGATGAAACACCCAATTGCCCCTCAAATTTTTTTCTTCACATCTTTCCACCATAGTTATGGAAGCTAAGGTATATTTGTAATTAATTTTTTTTACACAGTGCATGCTATTTTTAATGCATCGAACCAAACAATACATAAAAAAATTCTATATATAATTAATGCAAGCATAATCAATCCACTTTATTTAGAATGATTTTTATATGCTCTACCAAACGACCCTTAAGTGTAAATTTATCTCTTGATAAGTATTATTGAATATCTATTTTTAGTATAATGGACAAGTAAAGATGCACGAACAGAGTACATTACCTTTTATGAAATCATAAATAATCCCTCTGTCCCAATTTATTTTTCATGTATACTAAAGATAATTGTCCCAAAATAATTGTCACTTTGGATAATCAAAAGAGAATTAATTATTTTTTTCCAATTTTACCTTTAGCATTAATTACTCTAGAATTAAGAGACATATATATGGATAAAAAAAATTAATTATTTATAAGGGGTATATTAGTTAAACAACATTCCTAATTAATTTTTTTTAAGGATTGCGTCAAACTTTAACATGACAAATAAATTGAAATGGAGGGTCCGAGTACAACTTTGCAAGTAGTGTCAAACTACTTGAACTAAAAATCATTAAAAGTATGATGTCAAACTTTAATGAGTAGTAAGTATTATACTCCCTCCGTCCAACTTTACTTGACCTTGACTTGACACAAGGATTAAGAAGTAGTAAATGATAGGAGTAATTTTACCAAATCACCCTTTGAATATAATTAATGCAATGTATTGAAAAATATAATAGGGAAATAACTATAATTAATGATAAGGGTAAATTAGGAACTAAGTGTAAAATTATCTCTTGATTTCATAAAGTGGACAAGTATTGTTGGACATCTTAAAATAGTATAGGGGTCAAGTAAAGATGGACAGAGAGAGTAACTATGTAACTTTCTAAATATTCAAGTCAATCTTTTGGTCTACGAATTTAGGTACTAACTAGTTACGAAGATTCCGTGCGATATATAGATTCAATAATTATTCATAATTTTTTTTATGATATAATTAAATGTTGTTAATTTTTTTTATTAAGTGTAAAATTAATATTGTAAAATCATAGTTGAAAATAAGCAACTGTTTTAAAAAGATTAATTAAAAAAATCTACGAAATACTTATATGGACCCTAATTGGCAGCTATCTGCTTAGTTGCCTGCTTAAGCAACCAACTAAAACAGGTATGTCGATCGAGATGTGTCTACTTATTGTCACTTATATATAAGTAATAGATAATAAATAATAGAAATAGATATAGTAGTTTGTTTCACTAAGTTTTAGATAAGTAAAAAATATTTATACATGATAAATAAATATTTTTGAGTAATATCAAGAGCTATTTTTAGAAAATTAAAAAATTAATTTGACATTATAAGTTATCGACTCTTGTTTATTGACGTCAACTCGTTCTTTGATAAATTGAATTGGGTGTTCACTGTTGGAATGAAGCATGAAATAATTAGAACTTCGGAAAAGGGTTATAAATGCTCTTAAATTATATAAAAGGAACATAGATATTTTTTATTTATATTTTGGTCCAAAAATACTCTTATTATTATTTAATGGGTTAAAAATACTTTTTTTTTCCAAATAAATTTATTATTTATTTTATTTTGAACACATTATTTTTCTAATAATATTTTTTTAATTATAAAATATTTATTCTACTTCATTTTGAGAAAAAATTAAAAAATTTCTTGTTTTATTATAATTACTATTTTTATCATTATCTAAATAAAAATTAATTTGGGTTTACTATGATCTTATATTTATGACATATATAATTTGTTATAGGGGTACAATATTTTATTTTAATAGATAAGATAAGATTAAGAAAGAAAATTATTTTCTTACATTTTTATTAGATAATGTGATTTTAAAAAAATAAAACAAGATTTTTTTTTTTTAAAAAAATATTTTTATTGAGAATACAATATGTTTAAAAAGGAAAAAATATATATATTTACTTAAAAGAAAGACATTTCTAACCTATTTAGTAATAATAAAAACATTTTTGGATCAAAATATTGACTGCAAAAATATTTTTAAATCAAACTATAAATAAAATATATTTTTATTTCTTTCATCTAGTTTAAAGATATTTTTTACCCTTTTCTTTGACATGGTGAAAATAATATTAAATAATTAACGCCTCCAATTATGTGCGTCCATCAACGTGTCAGTTTTTGATGCCTCAGATTAACTGTGGGCCCACTGTTGTTTCCTCTCACACTTTTAATGCCAAGCAGGCCAATGATTATGGGACACATGGCATCAAATCATTTGCAAGGCTCAAACGAGATAAAGGCGCTCTTATTTAATTGGTATCTTACCTATTAAGTTTTTAACCATACTTTTGCCTATGAATTTTGAAAGAAATATTTAATTTCTTTTTTTAAAAATATAATTTAACTTCATAATTTTTGAAAATTATTTGATGTATTCATAAATTTATATTATTATTTTGTAATAAATATAGTCTAACAACGAACACAATTAATAAGTATTTAAAAAAAAGAAAAGAAAATATTATTGATTTTTATATATATATAAATACTATTATAACTTGTAATTGGAAGGACTTAGAGCAAGTTTGGATAAAAATTGTGTAATATATGTATATAATATGTACAACAAACTAGGATTGAGATTTAGTCAAAATTATAAATGATGGATGCTTTTATAAAATATAAGAATTTGAGATAATTTTTAAATTTTGAAAATTTCTCAAATTCTAGAATTTGACCTAAGTTCTAATTTTCAAGAATTTGAAAACTTGTGAAGTTTGTCAAATATATTTGTAAAGTAATAATAAGTTATATGCTAAACACTAGTATCATAAAAAAAATTCGAGTTTTTCCCAATTTTAGTTGTGACTTAGACGATACCTTCATTGTATTTTGATTAGTTTAAAAATCTATTTTATATTTGAAATAATTCATCTACAACAAATATGGATTTTGGTACAATGATGGGACTGGTTCACCATTAATTAAATATTTTGAGTTTGAGACTTGATTATAGAGAAAATCTTCTTGAGAGCGTTGACCTCGAATGAATCCTGTACTATGCAATCCGAATTTGATAGAAACTCTTATATGAAATCCAAACATCAAAAGCAAAAAAGCAAAAAAACAAACACACAACAACTCACATTCAATCCAATGGTACTAACTTTCTTCATAAAGTAATTAACATGGTAGAGTTATGATACTTTCTTCGTCCAATAATGTACATTATTGATTTAACATACACATTAAAGAATAACAAATACTTAATAGAGATAATATTACTATATTACATTTTGAATATATTAAATTTTATACTTTGAAAAATGTATTAGATATTAATTAGGGATTATCTAATAGTACGAGTACAACGGACACAAAGAAATAAATAATATATTGATTTTTCAAATTGAATAAATATAATTGAACATTCATTTTTAATATAACGGACAAATAAAATGAGTCACATATTTTTTCAGGAATAACCTTTGCAAAATGCAGTGTGTACATGATATATTTTTTAAAATGCCAATAGAAAGCAGAAAAGAGGTACAAAATCAAATTACTTAATTAGTTTAATATTAAAACAATCAACTTGAAAAACACATGAATTTTGAAAAATTTAAATTTTAGAACTTAGGATGGACTTAATATAACTGAAATATCACTAAAAATTGATCTAGTTTTTAAAATTTTAAAATTAGATTAGAAAAACACTACCCTCCAAAAATAATAAAACTAAGTGGATATTTTAATGAACTTAATAAATGATTTTTGGTTTATAAGCTTATGTTTTAGTTTTGAAACTTAAGAGAGAATCCAAACATCCCCTGAGCCCCAGATGGCCAAAATAGGTGTGTATTGGGCAACCTGCCACTTCTAGCCTTTCAAGTCTCTGATACATGCTAGTACTATGTATATACATACGACCCACATATTTATGTCTTTTGCTATTCCTTCTCCATTTCTCCCAAAAAAATCTCAAACCCTTCTTTTACGATTTCTTCTCTGTGAAGCTTGGATACAGTTTCTGCAAAATCGCCATTGGCGCTACAAGGAAATACTATGTAAGTCATCAGATTTCTTTCACATATATGTACATACACACTGAAAAAGAAATTCATATACATCAACCTCATTTCCATGCATACGTATAGTAAACATCTATGTGGACTCAAGTCAAAGCATCAGTCAAAATCTCTTCTTTTTTCCGTTTTCCGGCTTAAAATGGTGCTTTTGCTTTGTTGATGTTTTGTTCCTTCCATTTTTGTTATATGTATGTATGTCCGTGTCGATTTTGTTTTGTATAGGAATTGACGGAAAAACTGAGCTACTATCACTTTGTTTAAGGTTGATCAAATTTTTATGCAAGTTTTTTTTGACGTAACATTTTTTTTTTTGGCTTTGTGGTAGGTCGAGCAAAAGGCTCTGTGATTATTTTTCGTCTGATACACCGAGAAAGAAGCCAGCTAGGGTTGTAAGGATGCAGCTTGATTCAGATGAGGAAGGTGGTGCTATTGAAGAAAAAGTTATCTATTTTCGGGTCCTTTTGCCTAATGGAATAACTTTAGAGTTGCAAGTATGCCGACCACCCAGTGAAATGCCTGTTCAGGACTTTGTTATTTTAGTGAGGCAAGAATACCAAAATCTTGGGCGAAGAGCAGAGTCACCTAAGCCCAAAAGACAGATTAATTGGACTAGCAAAGATTTGCATTTTGTAGATGCTTTTGAGAACAGGATAACCAAGATGTTGGATTTGAGAAATTTCAAATCCAACAAGTCTCATATGTTAAGGCTTTGTGTATGTTTTTGTCTTCAGTGTTTTCAATTTCTCAATTCTTTTGGTAGTAAGTGTTCCATTTTTTAATTTTTTTCTTAACTTGCATTTTTCCATACAGGATGGTTCAGCTGAAGCAGATAAGTATGAGGTTGGTGCTTCGGTCTTAGGTGGCATGCTATTAGAGAATATATGTTATACATAGAATTTATCTGTAACTGAGTGTGTGCTTTCACCTGGCAGAATATGTGGGACCTTACACCAGATACTGATTTGTTGAGGGAACTGCCTGAAGAGTATACATTTGAAACCGCACTGGCAGATTTGATCGTAAGCATCTTTTCCAAAGAACCATTTTTTCCATATTAAGTGTATAACTTTCTCTATTTATGTTGATCACTTTAAGCATTAACTTCATTTCAATGGTGTATCAGGATAATTCATTGCAGGCTGTATGGTCTAATGATGCAGACCAGAGAAGATTAATACGGTATGGACTTTCATAGTTGGAGAGCTCAAGAGAGCATGTGATCAATTCAAATTCTTAAATTGAAACTTATTAATGTCCTGAGATGGTGTATATTCGCTAAAGACTAATGTTTTTCTAAAGAGGTCAAAATATACTTGAGGTTACTCATGTATATTTGTCATTTGAGGAATGAGTATCAAATGTTCTCTTAAAATGGTGATCCAGACACACATTAAATAAAATCTTCTCTGTAACATGTAATCTTGTTTGTGTCCTCCTCTTTTGAAAGTGAATTTAGTTCACATGAATGATGAATCTTTCCTGAAATTGATTAATTTATTTCCCCAAGAAACTTCGAACTCACTTTTCTGATCATTTTAATACCTTGTAAATTTGCCTTGTCAACAATATCCATTCTCTATTGGGATATTAATTGTACAGGACACTTTCAATTTCCCTTGTTCAATTCAGTTCATGCTTCAACTAACTTCTTAACTAAATGACCCTTTTGTTTTTGCGCCTAACAATGAATTCCAAGGATGTATAATTGAATATTTGGAAAGTTAGATACTTGCCTCTTCTTTGTCTCTAGTTTTAATTAAATTTATTCTTATAATGCAGATATAATCTTATAGTGTTCTGCATGTACTCACATTTATTTGTTTGACCTGCTGTAGACAATTAGTTGTTTAGCTCTGCTTTTCTATTTATTTGTAACCCTGCATCTTATTAAGATTGGATATTTTGTTATGCTCCTGTTTGGTCCTACTTCTATTTCCTTTGCTTTCACTTGTGTAATAATGTTATGTAATTGGCACTTGCAGCTGTTTAATTGTCTTTACCTGTAGTGGGTGTTCCATACAGCCCTCAAACTGTTCACTGTTTCTCTTATTTTGCAGTCTAGAGTTAACTAAGAGCAGGATTACAGTATTTGACACAGGCCCTGGAATGGATGGAAGTGCTGAAAACTCAATAGTGAAGTGGTAATTTCTTTTCCCTGATATAACTGGGATCTTGTTAGTTACCAGAATGATTAAACCAAAAGTGAACTTAAGAGCTACATTATTAATATATCATCTTATGGGTTGCATACCTGTTTCTTCTGAGGTTGGCACCAAAATACTAGAAATCAGTCAAAATTGTAATATGGTGTCTTAAATAGTTCAAGTTTGAAGTCATATGGATGGAAAACTATTCCTCTGAATGGCCTCAATATCTCTATTCTTTTGACTGTTTTAGATCATTGCTTATGATGCCTTAGATCTCTTTCACATATTGATAGATTGTTTTGCTTCCATATGCCGTACTTTTAGAAATGACTTCCAGAAAAAATCTGGTTTCTTTTTGTTTCTGCTATTTGCATTTATGTTAGGTCTATCTGCACTTACTAAAAATGGAAAAGTTCGTGTTAGGGATATTTGTTATGTTGAAAGATATTGTCGTGAACTGAGGGAACACCATTGGTTATAGATATATATGAGTATAATGGCAATCTTTTCTCCTCTTTTTTTTTTTTAAAGTCAAAAGAAATTGTAGACTTCTTTGACAATGCAATGAGAGGTGAAATCACTTCTGTAACACTCAAGATCTCCAGAAAGGGATTGATACTTTGCATCCCAAGTTTGTATTGACAGCAAATCCGATAAATAGATCTAAAGAGTTGATGTAGTGGAAATCTGCATGTATTTTATTAATTTTCACCTCAACTGCAACTATCTTCATTCAATTCTCTCGTTATTTTTCTCTTAAAACCAGCTTGGAAACATGCTGTTACTTTCTTAAATCACATCGGTACCTCTTTTGTTCTGCTGTGTTTTACAGCACTTTCATGGTTTTTCAATTACGTGTTGATATATGTGTTTCAGGGGAAAGATGGGAGCTTCTCTACACAGACTGTCGAGAGACAGAGGCATAGGAGGAAAACCTCCATACTTAACGGTTGTTGCATCATTCTAATACCCAGTTTGCTTAGCCGTGGTCAAAATCTTTTATTAGAAATAAATTTCAGATATGTGGAACTAGATATTATTTACTTGTTGCATTTGTTGAGTTTTGAAATCTCTATGCTAGTAACAATTCTAGCTCGAACTTAGTGACTAGTAGTTACATATCGTAGTGAACTCATATTTGATTTCGGTCTTGTTATTCCCCAGCAACTTGGCACTGTGAAGTATCCCGTATGTTATCCCATGAATGTTTTGAACATAAATGAATTAAATAACAGGAGATGATCTTGATATTGAATTGGATTCAGAAAAGCTTGAATGATCAATGGATATGTTCATTTCTACCATTAGATGTAGTGTCTTCAAATTCTGGTTTCTCCAAGACTGGATTTCCTATAATCAATGAGATAGGTACATACAAAACTTTTTGCACTAGTTTTGGCAAAAAATCACAAAATGCAATTATTGCTTAGGCTATATTGGTTCAGATATATATACTAGAGTTTGTAGTTACTCCTAATGAAGAGCAGCCTCTACTTGAAGTTCTTTCCTGTTATTCGGAATCTTCTGTAAACGAGTTATCAGTAGACACCTTTCTTAGAAGTCAGTTTGATATTAGTTTATTTTGCAATTGTGTTTCTTGTAGAGCTCTAAATGACGATAGCTGTGAGAAATTATCTGGAAATTTATATGTCAATTTGAAGTTGGTGTAGTTAACCCACAGCGCACACTAGTCCTTGCATAATTTTGTTGTAAGTTTACCTATTGGAAGCAGAATCTGAAATTCATAGTCAGACCTAAATTAATACTCTTTTTTTAGAGAGAGAAAAAAAGCAACAAGAGGATTACAAGTATTTAAATGGAATGTATAAATATGTCTCCCCTTATATCTTTGAAAACTTACCAACTTGTACCTATGTCTGTCTTCCTTTTTATTCCCTTTCCTGTACAGATGCTCCTTGTCTCTTAATAAAAACTACAGCTGCTTTTACCTTGTATAAATGTGATTCTTAGTTCATCCATTCAGCAAACTGGGAATCCAACAATATTTTGATCCCATATCTGGCAGCTTTTTATCCTCTTGGCTGACTTTTTTTTATGTTATCTGACGCGGTGGTTGCTTTTACAGCCTTACTTTGGTATGTTTGGTTATGGTGGACCTATTGCATCTATGCATTTGGGAAGGTATGTCTTGCTAAAGTTTAGAATGACTTCATTTTAGACAAAAAAAAAAGGGATTTAGTTTTTTTTTTTCATGCTGCCTTTTCTGTAGACGAGCCTCGGTTTCTTCAAAGACAAAGGATTGTAAGAAAGTATTCGTGCTACATCTTGAGAGAGAGTCTTTACTCCGCTGTTCTTCTTCTCAACAAACTTGGAGGGTACTCATCATTGTTTGATATTGCTTTCTTTTTATCATTTGCTTCTTTTCCTTGTACACAGTTCTTTTTCTTTATCTTATCTTCTTACGCATGTATGTTCTTTCATTTAGACGGATGGAAATGTTAGAGACCCCTCGGAAGATGAGCTACGGGACTCGACTCACGGTAGTTTCACTAAAGTAAGATATTCTTCTGGACTCTTGCTGACCTTTTGATGATTAGAGTTCTTTCGTATTATCTTCGTATGCAGTAGAATTTTGCACTGACTTCCTATAAAGTTAATTTTGATTTCATTTACCATCGTAATATTTTAGCTTGATATGATTGATATCCTAATAGATACTCTCTCTTGCAACCTGTATGGTTCTTGATAGTGTTGCAGTGTGTTGTATCCCTGGAATGAGGCCTTTCTCAAGTCTCTGAAAAATAATATTCCCTCAGCCCCTTTTATAAGACACCATTTGACTTGGCAAAGTGTTTTAGGAAAAAAAAAGGTAGACTTGAAACTTGTGGTCTAAAACAATCCGTGGGTATTTGTTTCAGGGTAAAATGTGAAATTTTGAAGTTAAATTATTCCTAATTATAGTAAGGTGACTTTATTTTCGGGACGGGCTGAAAAGGAAAGGGTGCCACATAAAATGGGATGCAAGGAGTACCTTTTATTAAATTCTTTTTTACATGGGTTGTTATTGTGGTGTTTGTCCACATTATTTTTGTGAATAACAAATGTCTATAATCGTTAAAGGCTTATGGTTTAGGCTTCTCTTAGCATTTTGATTTTTTTAAATGCAAAGTTCTTTTGGTATATGATAAATACTTCCATGAAATCAGTTTCAAACATGCCATGGAATTGTTAGTGAAATTATATGATACGTTTAACACAGTCGTTGCTAACATTATTGACAGGTTGAAATTTTTTATACAATGATGAGAAGTGAAAATGTACAGAAACTACAATTCAAACTGAAGGATATATACTTCCCGTATATTCAGGTTAGTGGCTTATCGAGTTTTTCTGATAAGTTGGTTTAAGAGGTAGTAGCACTTTGAGCAGCTTTTTTGTTTTTTACTTTCAAAGTTGATTCATAACATTGCTATATGTATATGGATACATCAACTTTGCTCTTTTGATATAGACGGACTACTATTATGCATGTGGGGTTCTTGGCATTATTATTTTGAAATTATTACTTGTTGCTTTAAGCATCACTTGTCACTTCTTTCGCTTTTTACGTATTCCAACTTTTGGTAATACCCCTTCGATCAGGGTTCACTGCATTACACGGTTCACACTTCTTCTTTTCTCTTATTTGTATTTTGCTCATTGTATGCTACTATAAATTTCCTACCGTTAGTATATGCACTTTACAGGGATAGAATATACTTGACCTTTTCAGAGTTTGATAGCTCCCCAACTGGTTGGCCCCGAGGAATAATAGTAATTGTTATTGTTCAAACTTTGAGATTTCTTTTCCGGAATTTAATCTCAAATAGTCATTGCGATAACTATTATTCTAGTTAGATGACAATCATTAGAGAGTTGGTAGGTCAACTTAAAAGGTTTGTGAATCGACAGTCGTTGCTGATGATGGTACCAAGTCTGGTGTATGTGGTGATATGATGATAATCTGTGCATTTACATGATTATCCTGTTCCCTCTGACCTACTGTATCTTATTCATTATTATATTTCTTGGGCAGTGCGATGATGTATCAAAAATGGGAAAAACCATGATGCCTGTTGAGTTTCAGGTACAATAGCTATAGTTGTTTTATTTTATTTTTAAAAGGGGTGGGTGAAGGGGAAGCCAACCAACAAAGCTACTAAAATTTTCCAGGTACAGTATCAATATGTTGTTGTAACTCAGAGATAACTTTTATTAATCCCTGCAGTTAATGCCTTTATAAAGGTTAAACAGATGCCAGACACTTTTGTACACTTGAGGGACTCGTTGATATTTTCTGTTCTTGGAAAACCAGGAGATACCAATTAGTATCAGATGATTGGTTTTCTTTTTGTTGAGAATCATCTTAAATATTCCTTGAACATTTGTATACCTATTTTATTCACGATCTTCCCTTTTGTAGATTTAAAAAAATGAAAAGTCAGCATTTTATGTCCTGAGCCTGATCACATTAAACTATAATTTCAGCACATTGAGTTCCTCAATGGATGTGTTTTACACTCTTGATCTTAAAGATCACCTTTTCCTGGCAATGTTAATATCTATATCTTGTTGAGGATTTCGTTCTGGGTCTTTTCTAAAGGTTGAAAAATGAGTTGTATTGTAAATATTATCGGATGTGGTATTCGTTCTTCATGATGACCTCTTATGTCTGCACGCCACGTTATCATTTGGTTTCTTGGTTGTGTATTGATCTTGCATGTTGCAAACCAATCTTGTTACTTGTGAATTACCTTGACCAAGTTTATCCTTTTCCTCAGTACTTTGTTCTTTCCATTATCTTACTGCTTTGTTCTTCTGATTTCTTCCATTTTTTTGTGAGAAAGAAGAGAGTTTGAGAGAGAACTCAACTTGATTGTTCCGTCAAGCTATTGGGGTTTAAATAACTTGTAATATATGTCCAAAAGGGGGAAGAAAACCAATACCTAATTTCTTGAAGAGCTTTTTCTGTTAAGAAATTCAATTTTGTCTGTTATGTAAATTAATTGTCTAAACAGATGTGGCATAAATGTTTCACCTCTGTAGTTTCCTAATTGTTTTCTTTCAAACTGGTGCTTGTAGCTGTTCTCTCTGTTTTAATCTTCAGTGCACTTCAATGAGAGTTGCCTTGCCTTTTGTTTTATGTTGAGTATCCTAGTTCTTTTTTCATGCAATCTTAGAGATAAGCTTTACTGAAAATATAAATAGGAAGTGATCATTTGAATGAGAAGTTTGAGCTACAAGTGGTTAGTTGGTTGTCTTATTACCACAAAATAAGTGGTTAGTTGATCAAATTTCTCGAAAATCTCAATCAAAGCTCCTTTTATCAATTTTTATTAAAACAAATTCCAATATTTCTGGGAAATCTCAATCAGAGTACCCTTTTTGCCAATTATTGTTCTAGTAGACAATCTCTTTCTTCTTAAGCAGATCTTTCCGCTTATGCAAATTTGCAGGTCAA